>CM076074.1:2997500-3017500 GCA_038088235.1 Zacco platypus | reverse complement strand
TGAGTTGAATTGGCTGCCCACGAACAACGGCTTATACTTTTACCAACCCTCAAACATTGTAGATGTAGCTGCTGAGAAGCAATATGTCGTGTTGTCGACATGTCAAGAAAATGCTGTTTTCTGCACTGAAAGTCTTTGCGTGCGCTTCCAAAGGATGAGGACGCATGCTGGAATTGATACGGTAAAACCCATGCCATTGTTGCTGTTCTTATTACTGTGTATTCATGTGCTGAGGAAGAGTCTGGAGCTGAAACTCGGATATATGGTTCATTTCTGACACGCTCTGTAAGCGGTAGACCAATCACAAGTGACCGGGCCATCTGACCAATCAGAGCTCTCAGAAAGAAGGGGTTTAGAGAAACTGAACCCAGTCTCATCAAGCTGTTTGAGACACAAATTAAAGCATTTTTTTACCTTAGATGCATGTAAACCTATTATAGGAGACCTCCAAAACAAATGAACATTTAAACAGCATAATATAGACCTTCCCAGCCCGTGTCACTTCCATGCAGGGTTCAACACAAAAATGTGAGTGAATTGAAGAAGTTCCAGTTCAAAATCTTTTATAACTGCCTCCAAATATATACAAATGTCATAGATAAATAAAGTGGGATTTTCTATGGTTTAAAAATATAAAATATGTCCGCCAACTAACGAGTGAATCTCGGACATTTCCACCACTGGTTATGGCAGTTCATATTATTGACCATTCGGCTGATTTTTTTTGAGTAATTCTGCTCCAGAATTATGTTCAGTCGGGATACGTGGAAATAACTAGTATGAGAAGACCAATTCTTTGTGTAGAGGCTTGCATTTGCTCTGACAGTTTTTTCCATCTTTTAGAAGAAACCACAGAGTACCTTCTACATTGGAAATAATGCTTCTTTTCTACACAGATAATATGTAATTCCGAAAGGTGACAACCCTCCTCTTCCTCCGTAAACATGTTGATTATTCACAGAGTGGAGCGGGTCAGAGGAGGTTTAATGACGCCTTTGTGAATGGATTCTTGCAGCTTTATCTTTACACTCTCCTCAGACACAGTACATAATTCCAGTTTGGAAATAGAGTTCTGTGTTCTTGTTCAAAGCCTTTTCATGTCAGATTATAAAAATATATATATATAATAATAATAGCCTAGTGGTGGTTATGTGTGCATGTTCGTTGAGAAAACTCCATAGAAAAAGAGAGAGTGGAGAGATGCAGAGTTAAAGCGTTAGTTCACCCAAAAATGAACATTCTGTCATTAATCACTTGCCCTCCTGTCGTTCTACAGCCGTAAGATCGTCCATCTTCAGAAATTTTTTATGAAATTTCAATGCCCAGAAAGCTGCTAAAACATATTTAAAACAGTTCATGTGAGTACAGTGGTTCAACTTTAATGTTATAAAGCGACGAGAATACTTTTTGTGCGGCAAAAAAACCCAAAATAACGACTTTTCAACAATATCAAGTGATGGACGATTTCAAAACACTGATTCATGAAGCTTTACGAATCTTTTGTTTCGAATCAGTGGTTCGGATCACGTATTAAACCGCCAAAGTCACGTGAAGTCAGTTTAATATTATAAAGAGACGAGAATACTTTTTGTGCGGCAAAAACCCCAAAATAACGACTTTTCAACAATATCAAGTGATGGACGATTTCAAAACACTGATTCATGAAGCTTTACGAATCTTTTGTTTCGAATCAGTGGTTCGGATCACGTATTAAACCGCCAAAGTCACGTGAAGTCAGTTTAATATTATAAAGCGACGAGAATACTTTTTGTGCGGCAAAAAAAAAACAAAATAACGACTTTTCAACAATATCTAGTGATGGACGATTTCAAAACACTGATTCATGAAGCTTTACGAATCTTTTGATTTGAATCACTGGTTCGGATCACGTATTAAACTGCCAAAGTCACGTGAAGTCAGTTTAATATTATAAAGTGACGAGAATACTTTTTGTGCGGCAAAAAACAAAACAAAATACTTTTCAACAATATCTAGTGATGGACGATTTCAAAACATCTTTTGTTTTGAATCAGTTGCTCAGATCGCGTATCAAACTGCCAAAATCACGAGTGAAGTATTGAAATTTTGAATCACTTATGACGCAACGAAGCCTCGTTTACTGAAATCACGTGACTTTAGTGCCTCACTGAGCCATCGGATTTCATCCAAAACTTGTGTTCTGAAGATGAGTACAGGTGTAGAACGACATGAGGGTGAGGAAATAATGACTGAAATTTCATTTTTGCAACTAACCCTTTAACAGAGCCAACGAGTGAAATGTGTGCAGAGAGTAATGAAAACATTAAACTAATTAAAAACAAGTCTATAATTTGACCAGGAGCAGGCACAATTGTAATATCTGAAAGTATAATTTTGGCTAGTCAAAACTGATAACACTAATCTGTGTAAACTCAACTGCATGTGTGATGCGACATTACAGCGGTATTAAATTGGCTAGTCAAAATGTATTAGATCGAAGGATCACACTGGTCAAATGAAAATGTTGACCACAAATGTGTTGCTATCTAAAATTATTGTTGACTAAAATATATGCAAGCAAAAGTATTCATCTTGAACTTGTTTGAAGTGCACACTCACAATTAACCCGTCGCCGGCATTGTGATTGACAGGCGATTTGACCAATCATAACCCCGAATCGGCCATTTTGTCCGACAAAGCAGTCAGGGGAGTTAGTAGATTAATGTTGGTGAACTTGATAAATTGTGTGTCCTCACGTCTTTCCGCGCTTGAAACAACATTCCTTCTGATGTTCATTCATGTTTATTTGATGCTATAAATGAACTAGTATGAAGAGATGATCGGTTCACGAGGAGCTACAGCGATCTGTCACCACACATTAAACACACACTAGACGCTATTTATTGTTTAAACTTCTTTAAAAAATTACAATATTTTAAATATGAAACTGTTTCATATCAAAAGTGACCTGCTCTGTCTTGTCTGTCGAGAGAACATGCTTGCGTGAGAACATGATGTGTGGCATGAGAGAGCATGACTTGTCAGACATAGCAACAGTAACTAAAGGGGGCGGGTCTTTGCGAACGGCCAATTGAACTTCATAGAAGTTGAAAAATCATGTCATATCAGGCAGATTTTAAATAAATGTAACATTCATATGAGAATCAAGGGAAGAACACATACCTTTTACAAAAGATCATATAAGGTTAAAGATTAAAATTACTGCTTGAACCTTGTGAGTTTAGTATGCACATAAAGTATGTGCGCTTGGATACTGTACATAACATTAGCATTCTTCCCTTTAGTTTCCTCTTGGAGCCAAAAATGATCTGCAACCCAGTTAAGTTTTGAGGTATCAGCACTCTTCATTTTCTTTTTAATGAATTAATTTATTTTTTGTTCATATAAACTAAGTTCACACAAGCTAACATCCTAAGCCTGTAGATCTATTAGCATTTGGCTTCGTACAGTGGACCTCATTTGGGTTCACTGTCCTCTTTTGATGAGATCGCTTTTTCTGCCTTTCTTTTAAGCACATTTTTTTCACATACTCACTTAATCTGACAGCTTCAGGGTGTGTGAAGTTGGGCGGAGAATCTGCTCTTATCAGGATATTTACAATCTCTTTCTCTTTGATTAGAGATCTGAAGGTGTCAGGCGTGATTATCTTCTTTTCGGTGTAAATAACTCTAGTCTTCAGTGCTTAACTCACCCCTCCAGTTTCGTCAGTGGTCCCTGTCAAAGTTCTGAGTTGTAAGGATTTTAGTTTCCGTGGCTCAGTCTGAATTTTAATTAGAGTCTCTCGGCTTTGTAGTTTTCACGGCGCGTTCTATTCTCCTGCTTGTGTTCTGATAATAGAAAGTAAATCCACCATGAGAGGAAATAAATTAAATGAATAAGGTTTGAAAGAGAATGTGGGAGGTATAACAGTATATTTATAAAGTTAGAGTTTTTTTTTTTAAAGAAATTAATACTTTTATTCAGGAAGTATGCAGTAAATTGATCAAATGGGACAAAGTCAATTGTAATGTTGCATAAGATTTCTATTTAAAATAAATGCTGTTCTTTTGAACTTTCTATTCATCAACGAAGCCTAAAAAAGTTTCCACAAGAATATTAAGAAGCAAAAACGGTTTGTTGATTAAATTAAGCACCAAATGAGCATATTATGCATGATTTCTGAAGGATCATGTGACACTGAAGACTGGAGTAATTGCTGATAAAAAAAGTTTTTTTTAAATTTTTATAATATTTCACAATAATTGTTTACTGATAAAATAAATGTAGCCTCATATATATTCTATCCCTTTAAACTTTCATATTTTTATTAAGGTTCAGTGTGGTTCTATATATATCAAGGGAATAACACATTGTTTTTATTTACTACAATAAATTTGAGGGACAATATAAACATTTATAAAACAGATTTTGTGACTTTTTATCTAAAGGGGTTCTTGATTATGATTTCATTTTTTTAACTTTAGTTAGTGTGTAATGTTGCTGTTCGAGGAGAAACAACATCTGCAAAGTTACGACGCTCTTTTACAGAAATCGCTTTTTAAGGACTACAACAAACGGCTGGTAGGGACTACAACGAGCTTCTTCCTGGGTTAGTGACATCACAAACCCCAAAATTTACATAAACCCCGCCCACGAGAACATGCAACAAAGAGGGCGAGGCCATGTTGGGCTGCTTTAGAGAAGAGGAAGAGTTGTTGAAGTGGAGTGTTGATTAACATGACGGCACATGCTAGTGATGAGTTGAATCAACTCCACAGCAACTACATCAATTTATCCACTAACCGTTTAGAAACGTCTAAAGTTCTTCCTGAGTCTCTCCATGAGTTTCGACTCCGGTTTGAACAACGTAAGCCTGAACACCGTTACTGACAATCCTCATTTTGTCTGCGTGAGATTCTCCAGCTTTGTTGTTGTTGAGCTGTTAAAGCTCCGCCCTCTTCTGGAAAGGTAACGGGGAGCAGCAGCTCATTTGCATTTAAAGGGACACACACAAAAACGGCGTGTTTTTGCGCACACCCAAATAGCGGCAAATTTGACAAGCTATAATAAATGATCTGTGGGGGATTTTGAGCTGAAACTTCAGAGAATTATATTACATCTTGTTAAAAGGGGTATTATAGGTCCCCTTTAAGCACTACATAGTAATCACACAAAACGTGCGTTTTACATTATCTTTGATATGATTTATTTAAAGAAAGAACGAAAAACAAGTCTGTGCAATTGTTTTGGACATATTCCTTCATTAATTGGAGTTTTATGTTAATAGGACTGTGTTATCTGAGGACATTTCTGCAACAGTGAACATTTTAGTACGGCTTTTATACTGTCCCACTGGCAGTTTGTTTATCCATCAGCTCTAATCCTATATTCAGTGGTTCATTGTGATTAGCAGAAACATCATACCCCTATCCCTGTCTGGAGTAACATTTTGATTTAGGTCACAGGCATCATTTGCTGTTTAAGTCGCATACTCTGATAGCTAACATCAATTGTTTATGTTACGGTGAGCTTTAATTGGTTAAAATATAGCTATAATTGAAGCTAATGAGCCATGCTATAACATATTTCCCCACTATACAGCATTTCTCTCAAACACATACATTCGAATGTGCGTGTGTGCGGACATGCATCCTAACCGGTGTGGGTCCATGAATGTTACAGGATAATTGAAAACTGTACAATCGATTCTTCTTTTTTGTGTAACTTTTCATTAGAGGAATTAAAGCATCTAATAAAGCACTTTAGCAGTTAGCCTTATGAAACTGGCAGGAGGTAAGAACAAAGGGCTTGTCTTGACTGTTTCATAACACAAGCTTTAAAAGATTTAAAATGGAGCATTAAGTGTAGTTCCTGCCTCGCCCCCTCACTGCCCTTCCTAATGGCTCAGTTGGAGGAAGATGGCGAAATATAAATTGTGTCCGTCTGTCCGCTGACGAGAAAATAATGTGTTTTTAAAGCAGTGACAGCACTTAAAGAGAGAGACGGAGAGAGTGAGTGAGCAGTGATGCGTAAGGGCCTAACTTACAGAGCATTGTCTGCTTTTCTACGGCAGGCAGGACCGCCGTAGGTTAAACTGGCTCATCTAATAACTTGCATAACGCAGAGATTCACAAATTAGAGACATTCTCTCTACTTTTTGAGAACTGTGCATATGGTTTATGAAATATTAAATAATCTCCCAATTTAAAAACGTAACCTATCAATAATACATTCATTAGCACTAAATATACACAACGTGAGCATTGTGTTTTTTCCATTTGGACGAGCAACGGATGTAAAATCGGTATATGAAAGATTGGTGCGATGTTTCGCATTCATGCACGCATATCAACCAATTAGCCTCTAGACTTATCTTGCGTTATAGACTTATCTGACTGTTGCAGTCAGACTCAACGGCAATCCGTGTTAGTGAAAAGCTCAGAGAATCTGCGCCATAAATGCATTTTAACACCCCACTCCACAGACTTGGCATCTTCAGCGTAATCTTCTACCCTAAAGTTCTTTTCCAGCACATTAAAATCCTCTTAATGTACACTTAAAGCCTTACTGAGAAGTAGAGGAATAATTCTTGAAATTCTGAAACAGCTACTCCTATTTAAAGATGTTCGCTCTGCTAATCATGTGATCTAACCCATCAGAAAACCTTTTAAGCAAAAGAACAGAGCATTTTCTAAAAATCCTGTTGGTAAATTGTGGTGTTCAGACAGATCTGCGGTCCTTATGAGATGCTGCTCTGTTGCTGAGAGGGACGATAGATGAAAACAGGATATTATTTAAAATAAACAAATTTCAATCAAAATTTTCATAAATGAGCATGCATGAGGTGGAAAGCTGGTAGTATAAGTGCTCATGTCTTCTCGTAAGATCTGAGAGAACAGGTCGGCTTGTTTAATTAATCCTCTTAGATTAAGATGCATACAATCTGTTTTTTTTTCATGCATCACCTGTCTCTGTGCGCTCTGAGCGCTAAAACAAACTGAACGCTTTTAACAGACACAAGTCTGCTGACAGATTTGTGAAGGAAGTGTGTTTTCCAATGAGCCTTGGGTGCATATTAACCCTTTCATGCTTAAAGGTCACTAGTGGACAGCTATTCAAAAAGCATTTTCTTGCATATGCCTGTGATTTTGATGGCATTGTTGCATATCAACCTCTACAGTGGACCCTAGTGCATCATCCTATACATTGCCACTGAGATGCAAGCCATGGCAAGCCGATTATGCATCAATAGCTATCTTTCAGGTACATTTCATACTATTACTGTGACTGTTGTTTTTGAAAATACTTCATCTGCAGTAAAATGGAAATAAATGTATTTGTGTTATTGGAATGTAATTTGTATTAACATAAATGCGATTATGTGATGTATGTGACTTTTATTGCATTACTTTACTCGTTAGATCAAAAAGTAATCTGATTATGTAATGCATGTTACTTTTAATGCATTATTTTACTCGTAACATCAAAAGTAATCTGATTGTGTTATGCACGTTACTTTTAATGCATTACTTTTTAGATCAAAAAGTAATCTGATTATGTAATGCATGTTACTTTTAATGCATTATTTTACTTGTAACATCAAAAAGTAATGATTGCGTTATGCACATTACTTTTAATGCATTACTCGTTAGATCAAAAAGTAATCTGATTATGTAATTGATGTTACTCATAAAGTATTATTTTACTCGTAACATCTAGAAAGTAATCTGATTGCGTTATGCATGTTACTTTCAATGCATTACTTGTTACATCAAAAAGTAATCTGATTATGTAATGCATGTTACTCGTAATGCATTATTTTACTCGTAACATCAAAAAGTAATATGATTGCATTATGCATGTTACTTTTAATGTATTACTCGTTAGATCAAAAAGTAATCTGATTATGTAATTGATGTTACTCATAAAGTATTATTTTACTCGTAACATCAAGAAAGTAATCTGATTGTGTTATGTATGTTACTTTTAATGCATTACTTTACTCGTTAGATCAAAAAGTAATCTGATTATTTAATTCATGTTACTCGTAAAGTATTATTTTACTCGTAACATCAAGAAAGTAATCTGATTGCATTATGCATGTTACTTTTAATGCATTACTTTACTCGTAATCTGATTATGTACTGCATGTTACTAGAAATGCATTATTTTATTCGTAACATCAAAAGTAATCTTATTGAGTTATGCATGTTACTTTTAATGTATTACTATAATGAAAATAATAAAATAATATTATTTCATAATATTCTAATAACATCAAAAGTAATCTTATTGAGTTATGCATGTTTTAATGCATTACTCGTTAGATCAAAAAGTAATCTGATTATGTAATTGATGTTACTCCTAAAGTATTATTTTACTCGTAACATCAAGAAAGTAATCTGATTACGTTATGCACGTTACTTGTAATGCGTTACCCCCAACACTGCTCACTTCAGATGAGATTGAAAACACCTGACTGCTCGGTTTTCTCAGAGGAAAGCTATGTTAGAAATGTTTCCCATCTGGAACATAAACAGAATTATCAGGTAAATCGACACACTCTGGTATTCGGTTTCCACAGTTTTACCTCGACAGGTTGTAGAGATTTCTGATATCAGTACATGAGAACGTGATTCCATCAAACACACCCGAAGTATGAATTGAACTTATATGAAGTTCAATTGCGTTTGCAATATTTTGCATTTATATTTTTTGTTTATATTTTATAGTTTTCACATGATTTTATATAATTTTATTGATTGGTTTGCTGAATACACACAATATGGCTGTTATTACTGTATTATGTTTAATACAGTATCTCTTCAGTTCACTCAAGTGGACATCTGGACATCTCATTGAAAAATATGTTTAAAAAGAATTAAATTTCAAATCTTGTTTTTCATGCCCTAAGAGCAATACAAACAACAAATAGGGAAAGAAATCCTGACTGAGGTTATCATAATTCATGCATGAAAGTGTTAAAATCAGTGCTATTTTGTTCCTTATGTGCAACACAGTTTCTTTCTGGTCTCCTTTGCCAACCCCGTACTGTGAAGATAGAAGCTCCCATTCTTACAGAGGTCAAATCCTCATTAAAGCACTTTGTCATTGTGCTGTCTTCTTGTGGAACAATATATTATAATGTCTGATATTCACACTGTGCCAAGAGCTTAGAACTTATCATTTTAGCTATGACTTGTCTTTAGTTTGGAATAAGGCCAGTTTTGTTTGCAAGTCTTGTTTCGGTGGGACTGCATCTGGTTTACCTTACTGATGGTGTTTCCCTTTGCAATCAATCCCTCGGTTATGCTGCCATATGTTGGTCTAGGAGAATAAATGTGCTCATAATTACCTGACTATATCTTATAAATATGGTCCTCTCTTTCAGAGCTCCAGAGATTTTTAAGGTAGCTCATTTACCAGACTTACCCTGGCTAATTTTGCTTTGACTGAACACAATCTACCCTGGGATGTCTCTGACCTTTTGTATAATTTGCTCAGCTTCTACTTCAGGCCACATGCAGATGCTCTCAACCTGTCTTCCAGTCCCTCATGAGACCTTGACCTTGAACCTCGGTATCATTCCTTGAACATCACTCGATATTATTAATTATACTGCTTTTAATGACATTAATGACTTGGAGTTGGATTCAATGCATATTTGCATACGGAAGTTATTCTATTAAAAGGAGTTTGTCTTTTTCATGGTACTTCATTCTTGCTATTTACATACTAATATATATTTATATATTATATTTACATACATACACTTTTATACACTATATATCTGCGGATGTGTGCCAATTTATTTGCACAGTTTTCATATAACTTAGCAGTCTTTTTTCAAACTTTACTGTTTTAGACTAAAAGTAATTAGAGAGATGTTTCCAAAACCCTGCCAGACCTCTCAGAGCAGAAAAGGTAGAAATCAATAGTCTCATACCAAAAAAAAAAAGAAGGGTGGAATGTTAGAGATGGATGTTTATGAGACGAGCAGTTTCAAATTGATCTCACAAAAAATGGCTGTAGGGCTGATTTCAGGGGTTGGGCGAGACCCCTTACTTCCTGTGAAGAGAAATCTTCAGCATACCAAGACATTTTGGACAATTCAACGTGTCCAACTTTGTGGGAACAGTTTGAGGAAGGCATGAAGTCATAAAGACATGGTTGGATGAGTTTGGAGTGGAAGAAGTTGACAGGCCCGCACACAGAGCCCTGACCTCAACCCCATCTACGCCTTTGGGATGAACTGGAATGGAGACTGCGAACTAGGCATTTTTAGCTACTATGTAATTTTTAGTATTTATGTATTTAATATAATGTGGATTTCAATAAATCCAAATAGATACAAATTGTCTTGAGACTTTGTTGGCCCTTTACACCTTTGGTGGTTGGGTCACACTGAAAATCTGTAACTTAGGGTCAAATTTTGATGAAATTTTGAATATAAATTTTTGATGGCTCTGTGAGGCTTCTATTGCCAGCAAGATAATTAATTACGGTTAGTTCACCCAAAAATGAAAATTCAGTCATTAATTCCTCTCCTTCATGTCGTTCTACAGCCGTAAGACCTTCGTTCATCTTCAGAACACAAATGAAGATATTTTTTAATGAAATTTCAGATGCCCAGAAAGATAAAAACATATTTAAAAGTTCATGTGAGTTCAGTGGTTCAACCTTCATATTATAAAGCCACAAGAATACTTTTTGTGTGGCAAACCCCCCCCCCAAAATAACGATTTTTCAACAATATCTAGTGATGGGCGATTTCAAAACACTGATTCACAAAGCTTTACGAACCTTTTGATTTGAATCAGTGGTTCGGTTCGCGAATCAAACTGCCAAAGTCACGTGAACTATTGAAATTTACAATCACTTATGACGTAACGAAGCCTCGTTTACTGAAATCACGTGACTTTGGCGCTCCGAACAACTGATTCGAAACAAAAGATTCGTAAAGCTTCATGAATCAGTGTTTTGAAATCGGCCATCACTAGATATTGTTTAAAAGTTATTTTGTTAATTTTTTTGGCGCACAAAAAGTATTCTCGTCGCTTTATAATATTAATGTTGTACTCACATGAACTGTTTTAAATATGTTTTGGTGTCTTTCTGTTCATCTGAAAGTGTTCATTATCTTGCTGTCAATAGAGACTCACTGATTTCATCAAAAATATCTTCATTTGTGTTCTGAAGATGAACGAAGGTCTTACGGCTGTAGAACGACATGAAGGTGGAGAATTAATGACTGAATTTTCATTTTTGTGTGAACTAACCCTTTAATTACTCACCCTCATGTGGTTCCAAGACATTCACCAACACAAATGAAGATCTTGTTAAAGAAATCTGAAAGCTTTCTGTCCCTCCATTGACCACTTTCAAGCCCCATAAATACATCATAAAAGTATTCCTTTTGGTTTAACCCCAATTTTATGAGGCAACATGAGTACTAGCACGTACAACGGCATGAAAGTGAGTAATTAATGACAGAATTTTTATTTTTGGGCGAACTAACCCTTTAAATATTTCATAGAGTGCTCAATGCTGTTACTTTTAGTGTCAATTTTTAGTATCAACTTTTATGAAAATCCAATGAAAACTGAAGCGTCTCTCTCATTCACTTGCCGTCTCTTTACATCTGTTCTTTCCAGACACTTTTTCCTTTTTGTTCTCGCTCTGCTTTTCTTCTTTTTTAAACTGCCATAGATGGTTATCACCAGTTAATGGAGTGTTCTGACTAAACTGACTGAAACCATTTGTCCTAACAATAGGGAATCTGCCCAAAAGCTGTTCTCACACCTCAAATCTTATTAACTTTCCACATTTATCACCAATTTTTTTTTTTTATTACCAGATGTACTGCAAAATATATTAACATTTACTAATTATATGTATTGTTTGAAAGCTGACAGACCCACTAAGGAAACACATAAATTATATGGCGAGGATGTTAAAAAACAGCATGAACTTATCTTAATAATAAACTTTGACCTATGGTGTTAGGTGACCGCTCGAAAACAGACTGGTAGAACGACTCACGAGAATGCTCTGATATGCATGCAAAGCATATTTTTAATGATGCATAATGAACCAGCATTCAATCAGGGAGAAAAGCTATCCATTGCTAGTCCTGAATGCTGTGTTGGCTGAAAATAATGCTGACGACATGCAAACTGACCCAAACTATTCAATAACATTCCCAAACATACAGGAACTAACGTGTAGGCAAAAAAAAGTAACCGAAACAACATTACTTCACTCTGAAAGAGAAACTCAACCAATCTACACAATGGTCAGTTCACCCTCACAATAAAAAAAAAAACTTTTACAAATTGCTGAATTTCATTCCTGTACTTAATCAACACATTATTAATCAAAACCTTATCAGTTTTAATTAACATATTTTCCTTCTGATCTACATAATATGTTTTTTTGTTGTTGTTGTTATCTATGTTTTTTGTGAAACTCTCCCATTGAGCGTTGCTGCAGGGCTTCTTGTGTTTCTCTGTAATTAGCTGCTGGTGTTTGGCCTTCATCCCCCCTGCAATCATAATCACTAATTAAACGCCTGTGTTCAGTGTGCAATTTGCTGCTTATTGTGACATGATTAGGTTCCTTTTTAAAATTTAACTCTCAAATTTATTAGGGTTGCACTGAACCAAGGTCATTTCCTTTGCAAACTTCCTTAAAAAGTTGATCAAATAAAGTATATGGTCATACTTTACATTCACATTTATATGACTTTTGCCTCAATAAACTAATTTACTGCTTATTAACAGTTAACATCATCTTCCTAATATTGTGTTGGTCCCTCTTTTGCTGCCCTGACCCGTCGAGGCCTGGACTCCTCTAGATCCTGAAGGTGTGCTGTGGGATGTGCACCAACTTGTTAGCAGCAGATCCTTTAAGTCCTGTAAGTAGCGAGGTTGAGCCTACATGGATCGGACTTGTTTGTTCAGCGCATCCCACAGATGCCCTATTGGATTGAGATCTGGAGAATTTGGAGGACACCTCAAATTCGTTGTTGAGCTCCTCAAACCATTCCTGAACCATTTTTGCTTTGTGTACAGGGCGCATTATCCTGCTGGAAGAGCCACAGCCATCAGGGAATACCGTTTCCATGAAAGGGTGTCCATGGTCCGCAACAACGTTTAGGTAGGTGTCAAAGTAACTGTAACACAGTTCTTACGAACGGGAAGAAGGAGGCGGGAACCGGTGAACATTCAACGTAATTTTAATAATAAAATAAACAAACAGTAAATGAAAGTAAAAGGGCAGCAGTTCCTCACGGCGACTGCCGCCCACACAAACAAAATAAAACGCAACATAAAATCCAGGCCTGGTCCTCTCTCGTCCTTCACTGTAGTCGCTCCTCTTTTATGCTTCCGGAGCTCCTTTGTGAGAGATACGAGACCGGTGCAGCATGCAGGTGACGCTCATTATCTCTCGCGTCACCGGCCTCGCGCCGTTCCCTCACGGCTCTCGCCCGCCCTGCTCGTCACAGTAACGCTCACATGAATGGCAGGACGGGTTCCCAGCAGAACATTGCCCACAGCATCACACTGCCTCCATCGGCTTGACTTCTTCCCATAAAAATGATTTTTTGATGCTGTTCAGTTTATGTAAACAACTTATTTTGATTCAACACCATTGTATTAGGTTTCTGGTTCAAATGTGATTGATTCATGTTTATTTGACTTGAAACGATTAATTTTTGACTTAACTTGATGTTTTCACATTAAAATAACTTGTTTCAATCAAGTAAACCCAACCAGGACTCAATTAAACTGGACTTTCAATTCCCATCATGCTTTGCAAAGCAGCTGAACTGCGAGAGTAAGTTATATGAACACCATTGATTCTAGTTAGTTAAACATGGTGAATTCTAATGGGTTTTACTTGTTTCAATCATGTGGAAGCGCTGTCCATGATTGAATTGAGTTGGTTGGACATAAGTATTTTACATGGATTCTTCTTTAGTCAGTTGTGTCGTCACAACACAAGAATTTTGTATTGATTAAAAATAAACCTTTAATGTTAATACAAACTAAGTTGGTTGTGTGGAACCACTGTCCATAATTGAATTGAGTTAGTTTAAAATATCATTTTTTTGAGTGTAGTGCATCCTGGTGGCATGGGTGAGTGACGCACACGCACCATGTGATGTAAAAGAAAAGATTCATCAGACCAGGCTGCCATCTTCCATTGCTCTGTGACCCAGTTCTGAAGCTCACGTGCCCAATGTTGGTTCTTTCATCGGTGGACGGGGTCAGGCACTCCCCATGCAGCAACAAACTGCGATTCACTGTGTGTTCTGACACCGTCAGACCCAGCATTAACTTCTTGAGGAATTTGAGCTACAGTTGCTCGTCTGTTGGATCGGACCACACAGGCCAGCCTTCGCTCCCCACTTGCATGAATGATCCTGACACTGTCCCCGGTTTACCAATGTTCCTTCTTCAGAGCACTTTTGATACATACTGACCACTGCAGACCAGGAACACCCGACAAGAGCTGCAGTTTTGGAGATGCTCCGACCCAGTCTAGCCATCACAATTCGGCCCTCGTCAAACTCGCTAAAATCCTTACGCTTGCTAATTTTTGCTGCTTCTAACATCAACTTTGAGGACAAAATGTTCACTTGCTGCCTAATATATCCCACACACTAACAGGTGCCGAGATGAAGAGATCATCAGTGTTATTCACTGCGGTCATAATGTTATGCCTGATTGGTGTACATTATAATATATATACACAGTGTTGGGGAGTAACGGAATACAAGTAACTTAGTTACGTATTTAAAATACAAAATTTGAGTAACTGTATTTTATTACAGTTACATTTTAAATGGGTGGTAATCAGATTACAGTTACATCTGAAAAGTATTTTAGATTACCAAAGTGATTACTTTGAATTTTAATAGTTTTGTGATAGTTGTTTGTGAGTCATTTTATAATTCACTCGTCACTGCAACTTTTTTGTTTTTTTCCCCTCACAATTGTAAGTTTGCATTTCACAATTCTGACTTCTTTTTCTCAGAATTGCGAGATTTAAACTCACAATTGTAAGTTATAAAGTCAGAACTGGGAGATATAAACTTGCAATACTGACTTTTTTTCTTGCAATTGTGAATTTAGTATGTGAGTTTATATCTCATAATTCTGACTTTTCTCAATATTGCGAGATTATATCAAATAATTCAGACTTTATAACTCGCAATTGCAACTTTATATCATTTATAACTATTAATTCTGAGGGAAAAAGTCAGAATTGTGAGATAAAAACTTGCAATGACCTTTTTTGTGTTTGTTTCACACTTATTAGTATTCCAAAGTATTCTAAAGTATTTAGATTAAGTTACTAAACTTGAGTAATGTAACGAAATAGCATGTATTTTGTAATCTGTGGTAAAATACTTTTTAAAAATAACCTACCCAGCCCTGTGTATATATATATATATATTAAAAGGTGCTATTTTAATCTTTAATTACTTAAATAGATGACAAACAGACAACAAACAGATGGCAAACAGACAAAATCTCTTTTAAAGACAGGCTTTCAAGTCTTTTCATAACACTTGAACTTTCGAAGACAGATGACATTTCTAAGAGCAAAGTGAATAGCTCATTGTTTTTTTTACGGTGCATTCTGAGCATTTCTAGTGGGCGAACATTTCAATTCCCTGGAATAATTCTGACAATAGGAAAGCACTAGAAATGGCTCCCTAGCCAGTGCACTGACAACTAAACTAGGGTGCTAGTTGAGACAAACCCTCAGCCTCTGAAGTATCTAGTTTCAGAGCAAAAATTAAACCCCCCAAAGACCTTGTAGCAGATGTTGTTAAAGAAAAAAAAAAAACACCTGATAGTGAGCTCGCTAAATATTTGCCTTGGGTCTAGTGTACAACTTGTGATTGGATTAGAAGCATTTCCCACCAGTATCTTTACTGGCTTTTTGTATGTTTATGAAGGCGTGGAAGAACGGCAGCCAAGCAAGGAAAGCAAAATGATGATAAGGGTTTTCTGGGTTATAGCAAAAGCACTGATGTGAACAAACTTAATATATCTAACTCTTGAGGAGACTCTTCAAAAACCTGAAATAACCAGAAATCTGACCTTTTGCACAAACTGTCACAAATTTGCTTATTACATTAGCAGCCTAAAAATAGTGAGGAATATTTCTCATTCATTCAACATTTATACATACTCACACACACACACACACACACACAAATTCCTCTTTCATGTTGCCTTTGCCCATAGGCATAATTTATCAAAGTAATTGCAAGTTATTAAGTGTTTTAACAACCTCTAATTTGCTTGGGGCTTGAAGCCATGTGTTGTCATCTTGAGTTAAGATCAGTTTTATTCATGAGAAAATTAATTAAATCTACAGTTGCATTGATATGGATGGTCTTGCTGTGCCCATATTTGCGTAACATTTCATAGCAAATGTCAATATAGATCAGTTTGCATCGCAGGCATAAAATGTCAAATTATCATATGTTTGGTGTTGAGGTTTTCAGTAGACAAAAGATTCCTCCTCTAGACACAGTTTGCAGTAACTGGAGAAAATGGTAAATCAGATATCATAATAGTGGGGGCACCAAATGATTGAGCAGTATGACACATCCATTTCTGTGCACCCTTGCGTATGTGTACGTACAGGTGTATATGATGCTGCACACCAGCCTTCGGGCACCCGAGAGTGTCCATCAGTCATCAGGGCGTTGAGATGATGCTGTTTGTGTGTTTCTGTGACAGAAAATCAATGGCTTTCTCCCTACAGTGACTGTTTAACAGTCAGAGCAGCATGCTGTGAAAACTGGGTGCCTGTTTTAGTCAATGACCCAGCACTGAAGCCCAGCCATGAGTATGGAAACGCACATAGAGAGAAGAGGTCAAACCCGTTGGATCAAGAGTATGTGAGAAATACAGAATAAACCTGCATGAATTCCATGTTGGTTGCAAAACTGAGCTAATGTAGCTGGCCCACCATCACTCCCGCTTCCCATAATGGCGACCAGCAAACCAGCATCCCATGCTGGCCCCTGCCATAGACTGTAAAAAAAGAAGGACAACACACCTTCACTCTCTTCCATTGGAGTAAGTGAAGCCGCCGGTGTGCTAATATGGCGCTGACGTCTTGAGTCTCGAGTGAAGTGAACTCGGAGCAGTAGTGAGAGCCACGATATCAAGATCCGTTATCCATTATCAACAACTCTTTATGTCGATGTGAAGTAAACAGAATGTAGAAATTAAAGTTAAAGCTTCAATCTCCTTCAATCTCCTCCCAGAAAACGACTTTGACGACTTTGCTCAGAGAAGCTGTCAATCATAACGTCAAAACCTGTGGTTTTATAGCATTAAATAACTAACTAAAACCAAACTTATTTAAAGAAGGTACACTTGAACTAACATCAGCTTCTAAAATTACAGACAGCATCTTTGTAAAAATAAAATATTTGATGTTTAATTTGATTGTTTAGTTAATCTCACGTCCCATTACATTACATGGAGAGAGCGGGGTTTATGACCTATACTGCATCCAGCCACCTGGGGGCGATCGAGACGCTTTGCCTTCACTTTTGAGCACTCGTGTGGAACGCTTGGTCACTGCATGCGAAATATATCTTATGCTGGTGACCAGCAATGCTGGATTATTCAACAGGGTATCCATTACCCGTTAAATACCTTGTGTCTTTAGTGACCTGGGATGTCATTCACTACCCTCCTCCTCATTCATCTTTTAAAGTTAGACATCAACCGTCATATTATTCCTCAATCAATTCATTATAAACAATACAACAAGAAAAAAATGTATATAAAAGAATGCCTATTTTCCCATTAAATCCTTTTTTTTTGTAAAAATTGTATTGGATCGCTAACGACCCAAGGTGTGTAACAATAATTGCATCTTTGTTGACTGAATAAGTGCAGTTCACATTTATTCCACAAGGTGGCAATGTATGATACACAATGATGAAGCGATGTTTCACTCATAGTTACAGCAGGCTGAAAACAAAAGAATATGAAGTATCATCAACAAAACTTGAAATGGCTCAGAGATTTACTGCAGAGCAAGTACTGAACGCAAACAAATATTAGTGTCACCGACACTTGACGGTGGATCTGGTGAAGAAGCAGTCATACTGATTTTGAAGATGCTGAAAATGTAGTTTTGAAATGTAGTTTTAGCTGTATTTACTGGGAAATTAGCTCTGATGAGGACAGTGATGATGGTATAAAACATCTGCCTTTCCAAGCTCCAAAAGGTAACAAAATATGGCTTATTTTATTCTTCTGTGATTGCTACTCTAATATCAGGAGATAATTATATTATCGCGACAAGTACAGAGATCCATCAGTGTTAGATATAGATCCAGGTAATAATTGGCGATATATTCGTCCATTCAAGGGTTAAAACATCAACAACTATTGAGACACAATTGAAGTCCATTGTTATTAAAGCTCCAATATGTAATTTTTTTTGCAGTAAAATAACCACTAGGCTAGTGTTATATATTTTGTTCAGTTGAGTACTTACAATATCCCAACTGTTTCCAACTATTTGTAAATCATGAGAAAATCGCAATTTTAACCAAGGATCCGGGACGTGTGCGGGAGTCGCCAGTCAATGGCGTTACCCTCGTGTTACCCTCGGTTTCCAGTTTTATTTTGAAAAGACGCTTTAATACATATTATAAGTGGGAACACAAACAAGGGAACATCAGTTTTGATACATTATAGACCAGTGTTTCTCAAACTTTTTCAGCCGAAGGACCACTTTATCTTCCAATTTTTTTCTGAGGACCACCTAACAGAATCCCACTCTAACACGCCCCCCAAAAACATCAAAATAGGAAGGATAAACTAAATTTAAGTTTAAAATGCAACTGTTTCAAGTCAAAAACTAATTATTCAAACACAAATGCAATTTGATCCATTTTTTCGTTATTAAAACACACTGACGTCAACCCCCCCGCCCGTGATCCGGTGCGGGTTAAGAGCTCGCCTAGTTTAGGTCATCTTTTCGCGGACCACTAGGGGGCGATGGCGGACCACACTTTAAGAATTACTGTTATAGACAGAAAACAGTGTGCAACAAGTGTCTCAAAGCAGCTGGCGAGTGAACGCTCTTAGTAACATTGTAGCATCATCTTCAACACACTCAAATGACTCTAATATGATAAACAGAGCTGCGTTTCCTCATACTCGTGACTGGAAGAGCACAATCGGCGCCAGCAACTGTGTCATAATAAAAGTCCCGCTGCTCTCGAGGCGCGTGTCGTTCGTCTCTCATTATCAATCGAGCGTCTCGTTCAGCTCCACAACACTCGCTCCTGCTCTGCTTCACACTACAGTAACGTTAATAATCGCATCCATGAACATATTTTCTGCCCGAGTCTGATTCTTTTCCACCGGCTGTGAGGTGAAGACCACATGTCCCAAGATTCCTCACTCAAACTTGGCGTCACCAAGCTACGCCTTTGTTTCGAATAGGTGACCTCCAGTGGACAAAAAACTACATAGTGCACCTTTAACAAGGCTATGCACTTTGCTAACGCCTATATGCATTTTTCAAAGACTCATGAAAGTTTCACCTTTCAGATATAAGTCTGTTCTGAAATGTGCTTGAAATACAAAATGGACCATGAACGAGTTTAGTTTCTTCTGGTCAATATAACACAACAGCTTAATGACATCTTCCACACATATCTTTACGCTGTGCTCTCTTCCTCCTTCCAATCTGTCCCTCATTCCTTCTTTTTTTTTATCTTAATAATAGGTCAAGGCTAGAGCTGCATTTTTCTGAAAAATGATTTCAGAAACATGTTTGAGAAGATGTTTAACAGTGACAGATATATTGTTGTTCACGAGCATTTGAAAACACAGCACTCTGTGTGCTTGATTTAGCATTTGTTTGATTTTCTTGCTTCTGTAACCGTTGTAGAACTAGTGGACCAGCACTGTACGGTTTATTGTCTGAGTTTCACAACTGCCGTGATTGGTTTGGCT
>CM076074.1:2725000-2992500 GCA_038088235.1 Zacco platypus | reverse complement strand
ACATGCAATGTGTTACCCATGCAGATAAAAATAAAGTGCACAACAAAAAAAAACGGTAACACTTTATTTAACAGTGTCATTGTTACATATGTTACATGTATTTACTCTAGTGATAACTAGAAATTACGCTTAATTACACGCAATTAACCTTAAACCGACCTCTCATCCTAACCCTAAAGTAAGTACATGTAGTTAATTGTCATTACTCAGTACTTAAATGTATACGTAATACGGTAACACTTTATTTTACGGTGTCATTGTTACATATGTTACATGTATTTACTCTAGTGATAACTAGAAATTACGCTTAATTACACGCAATTAATCTTAAACCGACCTCTCATCCTAACCCTAAAGTAAGTACATGTAGTTAATTGTCATTACTCAGTACTTAAATGTATACGTAATACGGTAACACTTTATTTTACAGTGTCATTGTTACATATGTTACATGCAGTTACTGTAGTAATAATTATAAATTATGTATAATTACATGCAACTAACCCTAAACCAAACCAAACCCTAATCCTATAGTAAGTACACATAGTTACTTAATATTACTGAGTGCTTAAATGTATAATTACAGTGTAACAAAGACACCTTAAAATAAAGTGTGACCAGAAATACTTCTATACAAGCAAGTACATTTGTAGTACATTCTTAATTTTGTGCTAAATAAAAATGTAAAAATTATACAATATAAATACACTAATTAAAAGTATATTTCTACTTCAGTGAATATATATATCAATATATCAATTTCTACTTAAATTGATTTTTAGTGCATTGAAATAAAGTATAAATATAGAGAGGTCTTTAAAAATAGTTCAATCTTAGTAGACTTTTAGATATACAGAAAGACGGTTCACTCCTATTAGTTACGAATGGAAGAAACTGCAACGCACAATATTGCGGAATACGTCCCGCCTCCTCAGTAAAATAGCCAATCGCTGATTGGTAAAGTCATTGTGTCACTGCAGCAGCCGTTAGAAGCTCCAGTTCCCATAGAAGCCCGAGACTCGCGCTTAGGACTGCACATCTGCATTGGCTGGTCTAGCCTGAAAAATAAGCTTTTTTAAGCATAAGAAACAACATTTATTGGACATTTCATGTCAGTTTTGGTTGATGATTTGAAATATGTTATTTAATTGTGAGTTCGCCAAGCAGTTTTTGAGACTTCAGGATTCCCCTGTTCAATTAGATAGGACTTCGTCTTGGATGATGAAACAGCTGCTCGGAGGCATTGCAAATATGGGCATGAGTGAACAGACTTGCCTTGAAACAGGTTTTGCTTTTATATAGTAATCCTAAGTTTTAATTAAATTGATTTTATTAAAAATATATTACTAATGTACTAATGTCCACTTACAATGCATGAAGAAAGCATGTATTTTTATCATAGGTACTCTTCAATGGAATCTAAAACAAAAATCCAGAAAATCACATTTTTAAGTAATTAATTTGCATTTTATTGCATGACATAAGTATTTGATACATCAGAAAAGTAGAACTTAATATTTGGCACAGAAACCTTTGTTTGCAATTACAGAGATCATACATTTCCTGTAGTTCTTGACCAGGTTTGCACACACTCCAGCAGGGATTTTGGCTCACTCCTCCATACAGACCTTCTCCAGATCCTTCAGGTTTCGGGGCTGTCGCTGGGCAATACGGACTTTCAGCTCCCTCCAAAGATTTTCCATTGGGTTCAGGTCTGGAGACTGGCTAGGCCACTCCAGGCCCTTGAGATGCTTCTTACGGAGCCACTCCTTAGTTGCCCTGGCTGTGTGTTTTGGGTCGTTGTCACGCTAGAAGACCCAGCCACGACCCATCTTCAATGCTCTTACTGAGGGAAGGAGGTTGTTGGCCAAGATACATGGCCCCATCCATCCTCCCTCAATACGATGCAGTCGTCCCGTCCCCTTTGCAGAAAAGCATCCCTAAAGAATGATGTTTCCACCTCCATGCTTCACGGTTGGGATGGTGTTCTTGGGGTTGTACTCATCCTTCTTCTTCTTCCAAACACGGCGAGTGGAGTTTAGCTCTATATCTAGCTCTATTTTTGTCTCATCAGACCACATGACCTTCTCCCATTCCTCCTCTGGATCATTCAGATGGTCATTGGCAAACTTCAGACGGGCCTGGACATGCGCTGGCTTGAGCCTTGCGTGCACTGCAGGACTTTAATCCAAGACGGCGTAGTGTGTTACAAATGGTTTTCTTTGAGACTGTGGTCCCAGCTCTCTTCAGGTCATTGACCGGGTCCTGCCGTGTAGTTCTGGGCGGATCCATCACCTTCCTCATGATCATTGATGGTCCACGAGGTGAGATCTTGCATGGTGCCCCAGACCGAGGGAGAATGACCCTCATCTTGAACTTCTTCCATTTTCTAATAATTGCGCCAACAGTTGTTGCCTTCTCACCAAGCTCTTGCCTATAGTCCTGTAGCCCATCCCAGCCTTGTGCAGGTCTACAATTTTATCCCTTATGTCCTTACACAGCTCTCTGGTCTTGGCCGTTGTGGAGAGGTTGGAGTCTGTTTGATGGAGTGTGTGGAGAGGTGTCTTTTATACAGGTAACGAGTGGAGAACAGGAGGGCTTCTTAAAGAAACACTAACAGGTCTGTGAGAGCTGGAATTCTTACTGGTTGGAAGGTGATTAAATACTTATGTCATGCAATAAAATGCAAATTAATTATTTAAAAATCATACAATGTGATTTTCTGGATTTTTGTTTTAGATTCCGTCACTCACAATTGAAGAGTGCCTATGATAAAAATTATAGACTTTTACATGCTTTGTAAGTAAGCAAACCTGTAAAATCAGCAGTGTATCAAATACTTGTTCTCCCCACTGTATATGCACAAATTAAATTGATTTTAAGAGTAGCCAGATAAAGTAAACCAAATATACAGAAGTGCATTACTTAAAAGTGTGCCATGAACGCTTTACATAAAATTTTAGTGGATTTTATATATACTGTCACTAAGTTCTATTTTAACGGACTCTCATGAAAAATACAGTAGATGTGTATTAATTACTGAACTACATCATATAAAGGGAACATTAACAGATATAATAGCCTACATTTGAAATGAAATATTTATTGTATAAAAATATGTTGGCAATACATTATGAATATGCATATTTATTATATATTATTCATATTTTAAATAATTCATAAGTCTATTTTCTATGTCAGATGAGTATATTTAAAAGTGTATGAATGATGGGTTCAAGTGGTAACTAAATACATTTTCTAAATAGTATGTTGAAAGCACATTTTAGTTCATATTCATGGTGCCTCAAAAAAGCACAGCTGAGTACAATGATGATTATCTTACAAAGTACTAAAGAATCATTTTTAGTAAATTAAATTAGTGCGTGAAAATAGAGCACTTTAACTACATTACGAAAGTTCACAGAAATAAAGGGTGATACGAATTACAAATATAGGCTGCATGACATTAAAACACGTTCCGACACTTTCACTCACCCCAAGACGAATTAACTCTTCATGGTGAAGATAAATATGTTTGTTAAGTGCTCCCGCGGTACACCCCGCACTGCAGTTCCCTACTCTAGTATTCAGGGAGAACAACATGCGCTAGACATCCTTCAGCTCACTGCTTCTGATGTCTTCGATCTCACACCTGGAAATGAGCAGGGAGCAGTTACAGATAACAGGTACATATAAAGCCAGAGTTTCAGAAGTAGCTTTCCCTATAGCTGCTTTGTGTTACGTCTCAGGTGGGATTGATAGTAACTGAAGTTCTCTCCCAGGAGACATGAGAATCTTCTTAGCCGAGAATTTCACCTTCCCTGATCAAAGAATAGGCCAAAGCTTGATGCATTTATGTGAGCCATCTCAGTTGATCAAAGTGATTACAACGTCCCCAAAATACCCAGATGATGCAAAAGAGGAAGTCAGGTTCTTTCATACAGCAAAGACATCTGTATATTTATGTGTTTTGTTTAATATATAGGGCCACAATCCACTCAAGCACTCAGCAGGATACGTCATTTTCCCAACACTCATTCATTCCTTTCATAATCCTTTCCTTTGCCACTCATCTCTTTCCTGTTGCTACTTCCCTCTGAGTTATCTCGCTGTTCTTCATGACGGAAAAAAGCAAAGAAGCAAAAAGAGAGCAACTATTGAGATCACACGTCATTCAGATCATCGATAATGATAGGTTGTGGGCAGGATGGTTTCAGATATGAACCTCTTTTAAAAAGTGCTCTGAATTTCTGTTTGAATTTTATTTTCGGTTCAACACAAATTGAATAGGTTACAACATGTTTCTACTTTTCTATTCTTTTTGTAGTAAATCTGTAAGAAAATATTTTTGTGCTTGTAAAATATGAATAATATAAGTGGGCTCAAATGATTTTATGTACACATGACATGATTACTTTCTTTGTTTTTGCAACTTTTTGAGTCATATCAGTTTTATTGTATGAGTACTGCAATCAATCGATTAATCGATAATTAATCGCGATTAAAAACATTGGAGTTTTTTGCATTTATTATATTGTATATACTCTTCAAATTAACGTAGAAACAGCTTAAATACATTTGGCACATGGCATCTTTTTATGCATTAATTTATAATCTCTATAAAATTAGTTTTTTGAAAACATTAATTATACACATTCAACATTTCAACATTTATTAGGCTTTTCATTTAAGTTAACTTAAAACAATCTTCACATAAACCCATTATAATGTCATATTTACCTGTGGCCTTCCTGTCTAACATGTAGGAAATATACAAATTGAATAGTTTTCAAACACTTTACTACAGAGCCCCACATATGACATGCAGGAAAAACAGTGAATCATGCGCACGGTTTATAAATTGAGGGAACGACTTAGTAAAGCGTGCGCATGATTTAGCCAACTACACTGTTAAAAAACTACTGTAAATTTTACAGTATAATACTGGCAGCAGGGTTGCCAGCCAGTTACTGTAAATTTTACAGTAGTGTTACTGTAATTTAATTTACAGAATTTCCCTGTATTCTCTGATTACAGTAAATAACTGTATTTTTTAAAGTTATGAAGGGTCAATTTACAGCAATATTCTGTAAATTTGAGTCAAACCCCAGAATGCATTGCAGTTTACAGCAATATGCTGTATTATTAAAAAACAGCAAGAAGCTGTAAAATAATGCTGTAATTTTTACAGCAATTCATTACAGTGTATTTTATTCCTGCATTTCATGTGCGGGACTCCGTACTTTACAGTCTTTAGATTATTTAGATTAATTTATTATTAAAGCTACAGTTTTCTCTGTTATTCTTTGATGAACATTAACGACAAACATCACAGCAACTGGTTTATTAGGCCTGATCTGACGCGCATCTCATTTTCTCACAACTCTTTAAGTTCATTTAAGACGTTATTTATCTCACTGCTCTTATGAGGATACTCGACAAAACTGGCATTTTGGCATAATTCTGTGTGTTATTGTTTGTTCAAGCCGAAAGAGAACTCGATACTTCTTTCTGTGTCACATGACATTCACAGACAGGGCGTTCTCGCTTGTCTTGTTGCGCTTCAATGTTTTGCGTGACTAAAAGCGTGATAAAATATGACAGGAAAAACGGATGCTGCATTTATTGTGTTTAATTTTTTAAACGCGTTAAACGATTATGTAGATTTAGATCGTGTAGATTATGTTCCATGAGGATATTTTGTAAATTTCCTATACCGTAAACATATTAAAAAAATATTTTTGTGAGTGGATATAAAGGACTTCATTTGGTCCATATTCAATATTTAGATATTTTTTTTTTTTTGCACCCTCAGATTCCAAATATTGTCGTATTCTAACAAACCATACATCAATGGAAAGCATAAAATTACCCTTATCACTGTTTTTGTGGTCCAAGGTCACATTGTTAAACGATTATGTAGATTTAGATCATGTAGATTATGTTCCATGAAGATATTTTGTAAATTTCCTATACCGTAAACATATTAAAAAAATATTTTTGTGAGTGGATATAAAGGACTTCATTTGGTCCATATTCAATATTTAGATTTGTTTTTTTTTTGCTCCCTCAGATTCCAAATATTGTCGTATTCTAACAAACCATACATCAATGGAAAGCATAAAATTACCCTTATGACTGTTTTTGTGGTCCAAGGTCACATTGTGGATGTCCGAACCAAGATAACTGTGTGATTTTAGACAGACAGTTGTGAAAAGACAAGCAAGAGTCTCATGACTACATTTTGCAATTCACTCTTAATCAGCTTTTTAAATTATTGTAACACTTATTTCAAACGCAAAGATGTTACCCAAACATATCGCAGCTTAAAAAAAACACTCCCCTTTTAACTTGGTGTTCAAATCAGAGGGATGGCCTTTTAAATTAGAATATATATGTTTGTATATCTAAAAATGAATCGTAAACACACCTCAGGAAACATTATAAAAAAATGTAATTCATGACCCCTTCTATAGAAAATGATGTAACTGATGGACAAACCCAAACCTGACAGTTGGGTTTGTCCAAATTTGACCCAAACCTCCTAAGTTTTTTTTAGTGTGGCGCTTTGGGATCTTCATTGAGTTCAAACAATTATAAATCAATAGAAAGAAAACTTTTTGTTTTGTCGATTGGACAGGAAGTCCAGCGCAAGGACAAAGGTCAAACCACGCTCCGAAGCAGATGTTCTCACTGCGTATTTACCAAATATATTTGAGAAAAGCCGTTCAGGGAGAGTCATCGCAGAGTAAATCAAGTGTGAGAGGCATTAAAAACTTCTCCTCTGTCACTCCGAGTGGCTTAGAATGGTTGATGCGTGGAAAGAAGTCAGAAGCGGGCTGCTATCAGAGCAGCTCGAAGGAGAAGTGAAGCAGCACTTACTTTCACCTTAAATCTTTCTCAAGCTGAGTGTGTGATTGCGTGTTTGTTGGGGGAGAGGGCGTGGATCACTGTCAGTGATGCTACCTGGGGGGAGATTAATAATTCATGAGACGGTTGGTGAGACTCAAACATTCGCCTGGTGCGTCAAGACTTCGTTACATGTCTTTGAATGTTTCAATGCCGCAGCGCAACACGTAACATTCCCCTCACAGCGAGGATAAATGATAGACCACTTCTCTTTTGCTCTCAGATGTCTTCATAAATATGTGATGGACTTTCTGTCTTCAGGTCTATCACCACCGAAGCTTTGGAACGTCTCGTGTGTTTTAGTGGTAGACGGGCTACTGCTCGGTTTTTATTTTTCAAAGAAAAAGTTGTCAGGAGTACTTTTTTTGTGTGTGTTTAAACGAAACAAAATTGGGACAAGGTCACACTGTCGTCTGAAATTGACCTCCAAGACCCGCCTCAGTGTTTTTCTCTGAATGAAATTCTGTCAGACTTAATTACTTCGTGATTCACCGGACCATTTCTGTTCAAAACTCATACCTGCTTTTGAAAGACCGGTCATCAGAAAGCAGACCCCGGTGCCCTCTGATTTTTTACTGCTTTCTCTGTTGAGATGGATGCTTTTGTTTGAAAGAAGAGTCTACGGGCAGTTTTGTTGAGTACAGAACTGTATTTAGTACATACATATTACACATTTTCCAAATTATTTTCTTTTAGATGACAGATGACGGTCTGTTAGGGTGCTTTCACACTTGGTTCGATTGCTTGGTCTGAACCCGATTGCTTCCCACTCCCCTTGACACAATTTGTCAAAAATAAATCGGCTACAATGCAGAACACACACAGAAAAGATGGAGTGACACCACAACACATCCACGATGGAGAACGAACGCAAACACACACACACACACAACATACACACATATACAGTAACACACATAAAGCACATATATATAACACTATGTTCAGGTTTGGCTGTAATAATGTGTCATATTTGCAAACAATTATACTTTGAAAGTCATTTTTTATTGTTATAGTAATTATTTTATGTCTACACATAAATCTAAATTTAAAAAAAACCTGTGAAAAGATGTACACCCATGAGGAAATGGCGGGCGAATGCTTTGAATGCCGTCTACTGGCTGCAGTTGTAATTGTTATTTTAATTTTAAAAGTTAAAATAAAAAAAAGTTTTGTTCTCCAGTTGATGGCAGCAATCTACCATGGCATATTGTCCATGTTATCTCCATTAATTAAACTGATAAATATGGATCTTTTTTTTTTTTAACATATGTCGGTGTGAAATAAACAGTTATGGAAATCTAAAAATTAAAGTTAAAGTTTCTCCTCCAGAAAATCCCGAAAAAAGTCTGTTCACTAAGAGAAGCTGTCAATCACAGCTGTCAATCAAACCTACATTTTTATAGCATCGAATAACTAACTAAAACCAAACTTATTTCAAGAACTTACATCAGCGTCATTAAAAACTTCACCAACTGACAGAATCCATCTTTGTAAAAAAAATATTTGAAGTGTAATTTAATTGTTTGTCTCACGTCCCATTAAATTACATGGGGTTTCTAACAGGGTACAGTTTACGGGTGCACACCCGAGTTCAGAAAACAGTGTCCACATCATCCAAACAATCAGAACTCTGAACCAACTGATCGACTCCAGATGCTCATGGTAGTGTGAAAACACCCAGTTAATTTGAAAAAGTGGGAGCGCTGCCATCCGAACCTTGATGCGCATCAAACTAACTCTGAAATACGAACACAACACTGACCAAAGAACACACCCTAAAAGACTTTGTATTTAATGTATGTATGTATATTGCAGTTACACTCTAAAAAATACTGGGTTAAAAACAACCCAAGTTGGGTTAAAAATGCAGACACCCAGAAATTGGGTCGTTTTAACTCAGCGGTTTGGTTAAATGTTTGCTCAACCTGCTGGGTAGTTTTCTTTAACCCAACTATTGTTTTGGTTGGTGTGTGCGCATGTGTTTGTCTGTGTGTGGTCACACTACTCCTTAATCACTTGCTCTCGCATCTATCTAATCAATGGTCTGTCAGTCTCTTTTCCGGCAGGGAGGGAGATTGATCTTCAGGAGTCGCCCCACACTCGTTACAGTGTTCTCAGTCTTCATTAACACCACCATTAGTCTCACATTGTTACTCTTTAACACAACAACACAAACAACACTTCAGCTGTATCACGTATGGAGAGAGTGGAATAGACTTTATTATGCCACTCGGGAAAACTGACTTACACGTGCACACGCAAACAAAAATACAGATATATATAAATACATATGGCGTAAAACACAGTCAGCATACTGTTTTATTTAATGCGTTTATTTAAATTTTTTTCATTTAGCAGACTCTTTTACCTAAAGCAACTTACAAATGAGGAACATGAAAAGCAATTTGTCATAAGACGTTTGAATATTTATAGAACACAATGCCAAGTTCAAAGTAGTATAAAGTAATATATATATATATATATATATATATATATATTTCTGTTTTTGGCATGGTAATGGGTATGACAATATTGATATGTTTGGTCATGGTGGAATAGATCTGCTACACTGATTACATTAATTACCTGTAGCAGATCTATACAGGTGGAGCTGGGGAAGGTGGAGGGTTTTTGAAAATGCGCTGCACTCTTAAGGCAAATGATACCCCAAGTATTTTGAAGGTTGAGCATGAAAGCTCATTGGCTACTGATACAGCAGGAACCAATCAGCTGTGCCCTATAGATAATGAAGTGATTACGAGGTTAAAGGACCTATTTGCCTGTGCCATCTAGGGTTTCATGACAGAACTTTGTGTGTATATATTTATATATTCTCTGGGATTTAAAATCTAATTTTATAAATAAAAAGAAAAGTTATATAATGCTCTATTTTAGCTCGCATTAGTAATCATAGGTATTAACGTGCAAAGTGTGCAAATCATGTAAAGTACATCATTTATGGAATTAATAGGTTAAAATATGTATTTGTGCAACAAACTTGTGAAGTTTGCGGTCTATAACTATATAGGACATACCAACCACAAAGCAATTTCTCTAGTGATTCTCAGACTCTACTTTACCTACAGTATAGTCACGTTCACACATGCTGAATAGAAGAAAGATGAGGCAAGAACAAAGAGAGGTAAAAAGAGAGTGTCGGTGGTGGAGACAGTGAGTAACCACTGTAAGTGGATGTAACAACCTGCTGCTGTGAGAGAAATAAAAGCTCTAGTGTGGTTTGGGACGGCTTTTCTCCACTGAAGGGGAAATAACCCCTGCCTTCTCCGCTCATATAATATTAAATATCTCTCCCTCCACTTCTCTCTCTCTCTCTCTTTCCCTCCTCTTTCTTGTAGGGCATATAGAGAGGGCAGCATTCATACACCCTGTCTTTCATATCAGCTCTCTCTCCGGTTCCCTTACTCTCCCCATCGCTCTCTCGCTCTCTTTGCCTGAGTGTGCGAGAGGAGTTCAGGCAGCAGCTACGTCAGCCGTCAGCGAGCAGCTGAGGAGAGCTGTGGAACTCACATGTATGTGTGTGTGTGTGTCTCTGCCTCATCCTTCTCTCATAGTCTCCAGCTCATGCCTCCACTCTCTCTGGAGTCTGAGGCTGTGGCACATCCTGGGGCACTGACACGCCGAACGAAGCACCTCCTCTCACCATCTGCACTCTGCTCCTCAAACAGCAGCAGACCACAGCGCAAACCAAGGAGAAAAGAAGGAGAGAGTGGAAGCAAAGGATGGAAGAGAAGAAGAGACAGATGAGAATCTGAGGAAAAAGTGCGGAGGTAGGAGAGACTGACTGAGAGTTGATGGACTGAGTGGAAAAAGTGTTTGAAGAAATAGTATTGGAAGCATGAAACAGAGATGAAGTGAGGAAAGCAGAGGTGAAACTGATAAGAGTGATATTTGTTACAAACAGGACGCAGTTGGGTACGGAAGAGAATAACAACCATCGAGAAAGAAGATTTAGAAAAAACTGTACTAGGATAGCTGGCAAAACGGAAAAGTGCAAAGGCTCAGGGAGGGAGCACCAGGAGGGATCCGAGTAATTTGCAAAGGGCTCTTCGCACGCCGCCCTGGCCAACCACATGCCCATCGAATTTGTTTGTAAAATCAAGTTTGCTGAGGGCGAGGAAGCCAAGGGGGCCTCGACAGACGGAGGCGGAACCGGCATGCTAGATGAAGGCCTTCGGCGCCGAAAAGGAGGCATGGCTGACCTGTCGTCCTTTGCTAGCTCCTCTTCACTACACGGTCTGGCTCGGGTCTTGGGGACGTCAGGACGCTTGGGTTTCAGACAGACCCTCTGGGGACTGGCACTGTTGGTCTCGCTCAGCCTCTTCCTGTACCAGGCGACGTGGAGCGCGGCAACTTATCTGGAGCATCCCCACCTCGCGTCTCTGAGGGAAGAAACCCACCGTGAGCTCACCTTCCCGGCAATCACGCTCTGTAACGTCAACCGATTCCGCTTCTCTGCCCTCACGGATGCGGACATCTACCACTTGGCTAACCTCACCGGCCTGCCGCCCAAGAGCCGTAAAGGACACCGGCCAAGTGAGCTCCAGTACCCTCCCCCTGACATGCTAGACATTTTCCAGCGGACTGGCCACCAGTTGGAAGACATGCTGAAGAGCTGCAACTTCAGCGGGCAGAACTGCTCGAGCGAAGACTTCAGTGTGGTGAGTAGCGCACGCCGTGATTGGCTAGCAAGCGCAAGAGAGATGTAATTGTGATGGGATGAGGTCATTTGTTTGACTTGAAAATCTTTGTTTGGTGCCTCTGAATATTTTGCAATGCCTCCATCAGTATGAGAGACAGCTAGCAGCAGTGATTTGTGTGGAAAGAGGAAATGAATCCCCATCCATCTGTGTCTAACCTTCACGCTGGGGCAACAGACAGTAGAACAGTGCAGTTATTTGCCATCTCAATTTGAGATCTGCCACATTTCTCTCCCGCTTTCTACATCAATTTCTTTTCCTGTTACATCATAGTCTGTCCCATCTGATGCTGAGTCTTATTTTGGCCAGAGAATGGATGAAAAATTCAGGAGAGGGACAAGCGACATGATTCCTGCATTAGCCCAATCAGCCTTGAGGAGACACACGCTCAACTCTCCAAAGAAAGTTCCCTTGCTTACATATACTTTTTTTTTTTTTTTTTTTTTTGCTTGTTGTGATGGTGTGATTCTTTTTAGTTTTGCTGTTGCTGTAATTTCCTCTTAGGGCTCTTTCTATCACTCTAAACCGGATTAGATCAGAGAGATGTTCCGTGATATGACGACGAGACTTCTGTCAAGGATATCAGCTCTCTCTGAGTTTGAACCCTCCTCATGTAACTAATTTCCTCATCTTCTCTGTTAACTCCTTCACTTTTTTTTTAGTCTTGGTTTCTTATGCATATAATTGAAATATAATCATTTCCTATCTGAAGGTTTAGGCAGGTGATATACTGCATTATCCTATTCACAAATTTGTTTGCCAGTACACATGTATAAATTTTCATTGTGCCCCATGACCCGGGAATTACCAGAATTTCTGATGGTTTTATTTATTTTTTATGGTTATATGCATTCGAATTGCTATCATTTTTATGCATATTGCTGACAGTCTGTTTGTCAGTGATTGACATTGTAACCTGCCGTTATGAAAGTATTTTCCCATCTGCACTTAGGAGAGCTGCAGTCAATATCCTAGCATCCTACTCTCCAAATCTACAGTATTTCAAATTGGTGTGCCAAAAACCTAATCTAAAAGTGTATTTTATATGGTTGTTTTATATTAGCTTTGGTTTATTTTTAATATTTTTTAGTATTATTAGCATAGTTTTATGTATTGTATATTAATTTTGTCACAAGGATAATGGGAAAAAAGTTTCATGAACAAAGATTTTTGGCTTCCTATCTACTTTTTGATGTGAAAGTCAAAATGTGAGACAGTTACTGTCCGTATGTATTTCTTTGGCTTGATTTGCCCGTGTAGATTACATCAGAAAATAATGCAATGGTCATCATTTCCAACTTCCCACTTCTAAAGTCATAATATTGAGCTTGTTGCTTTCAAGTGATTTGTTGTTGGAAAGAATATGGCGCTCATGGAGGACACCAGGTTTGTTCTTGCCTATTTCTTGAGGGGGGGGGGGGGTTATTAAAGCCAAACTGTACTGAAGATATTTAATTTTTAATAAAATATAGCATCCCGTTCGTTGACAACCAAATAAACATCCATAGCTTGCTGACAATTCTGGAATTTTGGTTAAATACATGCTATTTTTGATTTGTATTAAAAAATACAATATTCTTCAAACGGTTATTCATATATGAAAATATGCAGTATTATAACAACAAGACAAGGCAATGTAGCTGTTGTGGAAAAAATGAATAAGGAATACCAGCAGCAATCGTTCTCCCCTCTGCCATGTTTAAAGTAAATGGCATGCTCAACCCTAAACTCGGGTATCAAAATTACTTTCCCAGTAGTAAATACGACTTGAGAGGGCATTCATGTCCAATTTTCGAGTAGGAAACTCATATTTACTTTGATTCCGATTGCATGTGAAGGCATAATTACATTGGTACTTTGGGATTTAACCCCTTTATTATGTTGCAGTTGTTAAAACTGCTGCCCAGTTGTAGGTTTATTCACTTTCCAAAGCCAGTTTTTACTTGCATTTGGTGCTTATTTGTTAGTTTTCAATTTTGTGGTGTGTGTTTTTTCTGTTGACATTCTATTAAGTTAAACGTTTCATGCTGTTTGATCTAAGAAGTCACTAGAGGCTGTGATCTCTCTGATGTCTTCAGATCTTGAACCATCCTTATTTGGTTCCTTTGTTGCTCAGTTATGATTTCCTGTTTTGTCAACAGGTCATGTAACAGTGCCAAAACACATTTAGTACAGTTCATGTGAGCTTAACACATCATAGTTTTGACATAAAGCCCTGACACTGACATTGCAGCTGGATGTTATAGAGGTCTTTAAGTGGAATTTGAGGTTGCTTGATGCAATAATTCTCATGACATTTAAATTAATAGTGCTACTGTACTATGTTATTTAAAAATTAGTGCATAAATGCATTCTGTCAAAATGAATTCTAGTGTCTGCAAATTAGTCCTTTAAAATGGAAGGAAGCTACATAATAGACAGTCATTTGCTTACAATGTTGTGCCATTATTGGAATGAGTTATGCCAGCCAATCTATTTTAAAATGTACCTGTCATGTAAAACATGACACTAGGCCATGTAAAACACTAGGCCTCGACTACCACTAGTAGTGAGTGAGGGTGTCGGACTTGTAATCTGAAGGTTGCCGGTTCGATTCCCACGCCGGCAGGAATTGAAAGTGGGGATTGTGAATAAACAGCACTCTCTCCACCTTTGATACCATGACTAAAGTGCCCTTGGGCAAGACACCTAACCCCTAATTGCTCCCCTTGTAAGTCGCTTTGGATAAAAGCGTCTGCTAAATGATGAAAAATGTAAAACATGAACAGTGGCTAATGTTTTTGATACAGTATTGACCGAGAATAATATTTTTGTTAGTTATGCTTTATTTTCGATGGTCCACTTTCCTTCTGGTTCTACTTGCTCCTCTCCGAGCGGGATTTGAACCTGCGTTTCCGGCATGGGAGGCAGGTGCACTAACAAGCATGCTAAACACTGCAACCGCTAACATTGGTCGCTAGCATGCCTCTTCAGGCTAGAGGAATGAGATTTACTCACACATCTCTTACTAGCTGGCCCTCTTTACACTAACCGTAAGTAAGTTTGCAACTATATGTCCACTAACTCTCATTAGAATATTAATAGACTGCCTGTTGGTAGACTGTCAGGTTAGAGTTAGGTGTTAGAGTTCAGGTTAGTATATGTTGACATGTAGTTGCACTTAGAATGTCTGTTATGGGACCATCAAAGTAAAGTGTTAGCAGATTGGGTTGTCCCAGTTGGGTTGTAGTGAAGGAGAGTTGAGGCAGGACTTTAACTCAATCAATCAATGAATCACTATGGAAACAAAAGAGAAACAGAAAACACAGAGATACTAACTAATGGACTGGAGGGCCAAGGCATAACCGTAGACTCACGGGACGAGGCATAGCAGTGCGGTGCAACCAGGGGGATGACTAACCAAGGCGAAGCCTGAGGGATGAAGGACCACATATGGAGCCGATAGAGTATGGAGTAAGGGTGAAGACAATGGGTCGGAAGGCTCAGGTGGAGTCCAAGGCCGATGCTAAGCCAGGGGATCGACGCACCAGGGTGGAGTTGGAAACTTGGAAGCCCAAGGTTGATTTGAGCAGCTTGGTAGAGCCAGCGAAGGAGGAGGCAAGGGGCTGAAGGGAGCCAGTGGAGATGGGGCTGAGGAACTGCCTGAAGTCAATAGAGGAGGAGGTAGTGGAAGGCTGGGTAGGACCAGCAGAGATTGTAGGCATTGTGAACTGGCAACATCAATTTCATCATATATTCCCATAGGGGATCCAGTAATCCCTCCTCAAAGGTGGGCATGAGGGTGGAGCTCCACTACATGCCTTCAAACTCCAATAACACACCCTCAGACGTTAGTACTGGCTCTCGCACCTGGTAAGACTCAGTTATTGGCTTGGGCACTTAGACAAATATAGCATCCGTCATGTACTTGGGCTCAGGCTTGGTGGCGGGCGCAGGCTCTGCTTATAGTCTGTAGTGGGCGTGGCATGAGGCTGAATAAGCTCTGGGTTCGAGGTGAGTGAGATTGTCCCTAGACAAAACTGGTGATTTTCTCGAACCTCTCCCACTGCGAATGAGGAGCCACTTCATGAATGAGAGAACCAGTTCAATAAAGTTCTTAAACTCCCCTTGAGGACCATTAACAAGTAGGGGAACAAGTTGTTTAATGTGAGCATTAAATCCAGTCCAGTAAAAGGAAATCAGTGCACTATCAGGGTAGTGGGTATGGAAAACAAGGTCCAGAAACTTGCTGGTATGGTCCTCAAGGGAGCGTTCATTCTGGGTGAGCAGGAGGATGCATACTGCTGGCAGATCCATCGTTTCTAGGCCCATTCTTCTGTCACAGTTGGGTTGTAGCAAAGGACAGCTGACGCAGCATCCAAATGCAGCCGTCAACTTTAATAACAATCAATAAAAATTAAAAACACTCAGGAGATCACGATAATGCACAGGAGAAACACAACCACTACACACAGACTAATATTACAAACTAAGGGCTAAAAACTGGTTAACTGAAGAAGGAAACAAGAGGCCGGTCATCACACTTTTTCATTTTTAGTTCTCTAACAATACAGTTATTTACAGGATGACCTACAGCTCAATAAAAGTGCCTTCATTCCATTTCAACCATCTAAACCGCTTTTAGATGAATATTTAGTTGACATGTGAGATGGACCTCTCTTTACAAGCCAAACACTCTATAAGTTACAAGTTGATCTATCTGTTCTCCTGTCTCCGGAGATCATAATGGCCCTTTTATGGATCTTACACCAAAATTGTGCCTGTCTAGGATGAAGCGATTAGCCTTAAAAATCATTATTTTGTTTCAGGTCAAAAAAAAAGAGGCTGCTACATAAGCTTAAGGGCCACAAGCTGGGTATTGACACCTTCACCAACCAATAAAAGAGTGTGTTTAATCAATCCTCCTGCAATCCAGCTGGCACAGCTAAACCACAACCATCATGTCAATTAGAATCAATGAAAAGCTATTAACTATGTCAGTTTAAACAGGATTAGTCTTTATTGTTTCACTTTATCGACATTCATTTTCAAATACATCTTAAATACATCTTTAATCTTAAATATTCCAACTCAACAAGCTGAAAATCTATAGTGTGCCCCTTATTGAAGCTGTTTACATGGACCCTAATAATCCATTAGTAATCAGACTAGTAGCCCATGTAACCCCTCTACCCGGGTCCTACTTAGCCCGCACTGCACGGGCCTCCCGGCATGGGAGTTGGACGCTCTAATAAGGAGGCTAAAGGCTGCAACCCCTAGTGTCTGTCACTAGAGTGTCTCTTGAGGTCAGAGGAGTGAGGTTTTACTTGCACCGCAACTATTAGCTGGCCTCCGTTACACTCACCCCCCTAAACCTCACTTCCATCCTGGTCACGGCACCAATGTAACTCCTCCACCTGGGTCCTACTCTAGCCGCTCTGAGCAGCCCTCGAACCCGGGTCTTCCAGCATGTGAGTTGAATGCTCTAACAAGGCTGCAACCTCTAGTGTCTGTCACCAGAGCGTCTCTTGAGGTCAGAGGAGTGAGGTTTTACTCCACAGCAACTATTAGCTGGCCTCCGTTACACTCACCCTCCTAAACCTCACTCCCATCCGGGTCACGGCACCAATGTAACCCCTCCACCTGGGTCCTACTTAGAATGAATTGGTCTAATCTGATTGAATTTTAATTTCAGACATACTACTCTGTTGGTCTATTTTTTTCAGACACAGCAATAGTGTCATAAATGACTATCATGTCATTCTAAAATTCTCCTTACACTCATCATCTGTGAAGTCCTTTGCTTTGGACTCTCATCCACAGATGCTTTGTTTTGGGTGCAGGAAGGAGCATTTTTACTGCTTGATAAATATAAGCAGCATGTGCTCATTGTTTCCTAATTAGGACCCGGATAAATATTAGGTCTGCTTTAAAAAAAAAAAAAGCAGAAGGATAGCTAATGTGTGCACATCTTAAAGGGATAGTATGACAATTCTGACATCATTTACTCACCCACATGTTGTTACAAACTCGGAAGACTTTTTAGAGTTATTTTCACAATCTCTATTAAAAAACCTTCAAGATGATGTATGATTTGTCGGAACTAGACAAAATATGACAGAGCTACACTTATTTGTAGTCAGTAGAGTCAGCAAAGTCAATTTTGAGAATACTGAGGTTGCAAAACAAAATCATCTAGCAATCACGTCTTAAAGGATTAGTTCACGTCAGAATTAAAAATTCCTGATAATTTACTCATCCTCATGTCATCCAAGATCAATGTCTTTCTTCAGTTGAAAAAAAATTAAGGTTTTTGAGGAAAACATTCCAGGATTTTTCTCCATATAGTGTACTTCAACAGTTACCAATAAGTTGAAGGTCCAAATTACAGTTTCAGTGCAGCTTCAAAGGGATCCCAGATGAGGAATGTGTCTTTTTCTAACTGCAAATGTAGTTTTTCTACTTTTTAACCGCAAATGCTCGTCTTGCATTACTCTGCAATGTGCCACGCATTACATTATCCCGTTGGTACGGTCACGCGTAGGTGAAAGTACCGATCCAGTGTCTACAAAACGAATGTTCAAAGAGTAAGTCAAACGAAGTTGGAGCACAAAACGAAATGTCCTATCACGGTACTTCTGCCTACATCACACGTGAGCTTTCCAATGTGATTACGTAATGCGTGCCGCATCGCAGAGCAGTGTAAGATGAGCATTTGTGGTTAAAGTATATAATGACTAATCATTCCGCTGGATCAGACTCTTATTCTTCAACTGGGATTAGGAAGAACCCTTTGAAGCTGCACTGAAACTGACATTTGGACCTTCAACCCATTGAACCCCAATGAAGTCCAGAAAAATTCTGGAATGTTTTCCTCAACAACCTTTTCTTTTCAACTGAAGAAAGACATGAACATCTTGAATGACATGGGGGTGATTAAATTATCAGGAAATTTTAATTCTGAAGTGAATAAATCCTTTAAAATCCCTGGTAATACCAGCAAATTTGGTACATACAAAGTCAAAACCCATATCTATAGGAAAAATATATGTACAACATTTTTCCCCATGAAACCATCACTTGGGGTGTTTTGACCAATCACCAAAGGCGTTATTGAATTGAGAAGCACTGGTCATCGAGAAGTGAGCAGAGGTTAGTATTTACATGAATGTAGCTGATGCTCCTGAAATACTCCCATATCACTAAATGTCACCATTGTGTTTTTATGTAGCTTTGTACTACTAGGGGAGAGACAAAAACATGTTACATTATATCCCTATACAGACACAAACTTCATTTTCACGCACCCGACAATAATTGGATGGTTTATAATGATATATTATTCATTCAATAGTCAAGATGCATTATATGTAAATCATTTTGCTCGAGTGTCACTCAGAAAACAATTCCAATTTGCATTTCCACTCTATTTCCATTCAAATCAGACTGGTTGAAATTTTTTAAGCAGCCAGTGGTTCAGGTGCGAAGGTTGCAACATCCCGGTTGTCAGAGATAAATGTATTTACTATTTTTGGCATACAAGAAAGTCAGCAGTAATCATTTCTGTAAATAATGACCACACAACGACCTTGGGGGGGAACAGGAATAAACAAGCTCAGAGGAGGTCAATGGATCAGTTCGCTCTTTTCCTTTAGCTGGGTAATGATTTTGCATGCTTGATTTTCCACAATAGAGAGGCATAGATTAGAGAAACTCACATGAAACATTCATCAGAGCCCCCTGCCAATGAGATGGCAATGGATGGGTCCTTCCTGCCACTCACTGGATTTGGCTAATCACTCACACATACCCGACACCGAAACGCTGTAAAAATGTATATATACAACAACAAATACCTTCTAGATCTCAGAAGGGATATACCACAAACAGTCACTTCACATCACACATTCTTTGCATTTCTCCTAAATATATGACTTTATCTCTAATGTACTTTTAAGAAATATAGAAAAGAAAGCAACAAAATCTCCCAGCAGCAGATATGTCAGCTGTAGCCTCAGACAGCGGATGACTAATGTGCACGCAGTGGGTGATGTTAACAAACTCTTTGGCATTCACTAAGCTTTTACAGTTCAGTTAGTTCAAACATGAGATATCAAACTGAGATAATGTTTTATTTTCTTCATTTTACCATCCAAGAAACAGATTTGACTTAAATTCATTTGTTTTATTTCTCATCTCAGAAACAGGTTTTTACATGGAGGAGTAATTGAGGGCTTCTGGTCTAAGTCCAGAATGTGAATCATTTCTTCCGATTAACGTCACGAAAGTGAACTGTGTTGGACTGCTAGACTTTAATTCTCTGCTCTTTTTTGTTTGTTTGTTTTTTTTTGATTTGGCAGAGGAGGTTTATCAAAATGTTCTGTGATGTTTTGATTTTGAATATTTATGAGCTTCACATAGCAAGGTTACCAAACACTCTGTTTCAAAATAAGAGGCCAGTCTTGATCATTTTTACACCACATATGCAATTTGAGATTCAAATATATACATTGTAAACAAAATAAAATGGTGTAGTATGCTGGCAATATTTGTATAAAACAACTGATTTGATTAAGATAATAGTAATTCATGGTGGCTGATTGACATATGACTGTATTGCATTCATTTACTGTTGTTAAAGTAAATTATTTTAATTGTCATACTAAAGAGTCACCTTCTAGAGTCTATAACACCAAATAGTTACTATTTCAAGACAAACAGATGAAATAGTTTAAAATTAACAGCAACATTGTAATCTAGAGAAAAATGTGAGCCAAATAAGTGCACAAGAAGCTAAAAGAAAAGGACCGGTTGTCCTTTATAGGTCACTATATACAACAATTAATTCTGGTCCTCGAACATGATTGCCATCAGCATTGGCCTTTTACTGTTTGTGTCACACGAGACAGGTTACATCATCACACCAGTAGGTGGCGGCATGTCTTTAAGAGTGAGTCAATGAATCAAACATTCATCCAATTCATTCAAAATACTGATTCATTAAAGGAGACCTATTATTCCCGTTTTATAAGATGTAATATCAGTCTCTGGTGTCTCCAGAATGTGTCTGTGAAGTTTCAGCTCAAAATCCCCCACTGATCATGTATTATAGCTTGCATTTATAATAGCTTTATTATAATTTGCCCGTATTTGGAAAACACAAAACTGTTTTTGTGTGTGTCCCTTTAAATTCAAATGAGCTGCTGCTCCCCGCCCCCTTTCCAGAAGAGGACGGAGCTTTAACAGTTCATGCTTCGGTTGCTTAATAACAACAAAGCTGGAGAATCTCACACGGCCAAAATGAGGGTTGTAACGGTGTTCATCCTTACATTGTTCAAACCGGAGTCGACTCCGATGGAGAGACTCAGGAAGAAGTTACAACTTTTAGAATGAAACTGGACGTTTCTGAACGGTTAGAGGATAAATTTATGTAGTTGCTGTGGAGTTGATCAACTCATCCGCTAGCATGTGCCTTCATGTTCATCTTTTGTGCAAAACCCGTATGGATGCCCACTTTACTTAGCTAATATTTATGATTGTAGATTTTCATGACATGTTTCCTTTAAGAAATAAAACAATTCATGACTCTGCATTTGGAGTTACTAGATTGTCTCATTAGCATCTAGCCTATAAAAGCCTCAGAAGGACCTGTCTAGGAAGGATGCAACCTTCCAAGCGAGAAACAACTTATGATTTTCGCATGAAATCATTTCATTCAAATGATCTGTTTAAAAATGATTCAGGAGCAAAACAAGTGTCATTATGAATGAGTCACTGACTCAAATGATTTGTAAAAAAAAACTCTGAATCATACAGAGAGAAACACCACTTTTGTATTGCAAAAGTTCTGCTTGGCTTTGTTTGGAACTATTTTCAAAAAAAAAATTGTAGAAAATTTTAGGTTACTACACTCTAAAAATGCTGGATTATAAACAACCCAAATTGGGTTGAAAATGGACAAACTCAGTGATTGGGTTATTTTCAAAACAAAGGTGTAGCTTGATGACGCCAAGTTTGAGCGAGGAATCTCGGGACATGTGGTCTTCACCTCACAGCCGCTGGAAAAGAATCGGACTCGGGCAGAAATCACTTTCATGGATGCGATTATTAACGTTACTGTAGTGTGAAACAGAGCAGGAGCGAGTTTAATGAGAGCGATTGATAATGAGAGACGAACGACACACGCCTCGAGAGCAGTGGGACTTTTATTATGCCACAGTCGCCGCTTCCGCTTTTTCCGGTATGAAGTAACGCAGCTCTGTTTACCATATTAGATACATTTGAGTGTGTTGACCATGATGTTATAACATCTCTGTGCGTTTCCCCCACACCCATTTTACACCGTTTGCACTGCAAACAAGTGTAAACAACTTGAGGGTTTCATTCAGCAAAGTTTTTGCAACTAATTACAATACTTGAAATCATGTGTAATGTGTACACCTTTGCATTTCATGTTGTTTTAGAATCTAATCACTGATGTGGTAGATGATTGGTGTTTTGACTCATTGTGTCTCTGATTGGCTCAGCAGGATCTGTGATAGCATTAGTGACTTAGGTAAGTCCCTGAGACGGGCTTATTGCATTACAGAGTTATTTTTGCATTACACCTGTGAGGGAGACACTGATCTTACCTAGTTTTTAGACCCACTTCTTTCTCACTTGAGCATAATTGTGTGGATCCTACAACCTTAATATAGTTCTGCATGCAGTGGGTTCTTCATAAAAAGTCATTTAAATTTGAGATAGACATGATAAATATAGCAATAAAGAGCCCCCAAGAGGTTAAACACAGGTTACTTTTGCAAAATGCATGTCGTATGACTTTAATAATATAATTGAGATCACATAGTGGTCATTGCTATTTCATCTCATGGTAGTACTAATGATAATAGCTCTAGGGCTGAATTCACACAATATGTTTTTATCACTGTACAAGTCACAGGGCGGCAGTGAATCCCCAATCCTGGACTAGGGAATTATGATGATTTCTCCTCGATGGTTTTCTTCGTTCGTGACAACTTCAAAGGAAAACTCAGTACAGCAACAGGATTTAGAGATTACATTCTGGGCTTGCACTAAAATCAATTGCGTGTTTGAAGTTTGCTTTAGTATGAATGCAACGTTTCCCATTACTCAGCAACATGCAAATCGCGGGGCATCAAGAGGATGGGAGAGAAAGAGATGGATAGATAGATACTAGTGTGTGTGTGAGAGAGATCTGATGAACTCTACCACTGCCTTTAGATGATTTAAAACACTAATCACATCTCCATCAAAGACTGAGATAAAAGGAAATCACTTCACTTCTATTAATACAATCACTTTCAAATGGCATCTCATTAACATCTAATCATGTTCCATTATGTGAGGTGTCCAGAGATTTTATTCTGTAATGCAGTGTTCAGGACTTTTTCTGGCACATTGACATTTTTATGGAATATCGACGAAAAGGAACGCAAGATGTTATTTTTTTTCGAGACTCATCAATGGATTGTTTTTGTGCGTCATCTAAAGTGTTTTATTGACATTCTCTGTGTAAACAGTCTGAATGCACAAACTAACTGCCTGAACAAATTTTCTGCTCCTCAATTCTGATTGCTTGTTTGATGAAGCATGTGCAAGCATTTAAACCACACACTCGAAAATAAATGTAATGACAGCAAGATGCATCAGACTCATTAGATAAATATCACACAAACACGCACATCTGTTTGTGCACCAAAGCTGTCAACATCACAATATCAGAGAAGATATGCAACCACCAAGAACAAAGCAGCAAATATAATTTGCGTGAATATTAACTTGTTTATTGTAGAACATGTTGACTTATTAACATGCAATAATTACATCCTTTCATTTTCACTAAATTGACGATTAAAGATTAAAGGCAAATTCCAACAAACCCAACAAAACATTTTAATTATATTAGCTTTGCTCTATTCATATTTGTTTAGTGTGATGAGCTTGACAGAACCACAAGATTTTATGACTGATAATTTTATTTTATTTCACTGTTTTATTACTCATGATTTTGCTACTTTATTACTGTTATTCATGCAGCTTTTATTGAGATATAGGATTTTTTAGTATGTTAGTTGGAGTCTCTTTAATTACCTTTTAAAAGTTTGAAAGAAATGAATACTTTTACTCAGTAAGTGTGCATTAAATTAGACAAAAGTAACTGTAAAGACATTTTTAGGCCAAAATATTTTAGTATCTAACCCTAAATCAAACCCTAACTCTATATTAAGTACATGTAGTTAATTAAAGTTAATTAAGTCAAAGATTTGAATGCTAGCGAGTGAATAAAGGGATCATTTTATTTTAAATAATTAATATTTGAAGTAGATCATTTCAACTAAAGAAAGCCAGTTATCAATTAAAAGGGTCATGAACTGTGTTGTTTCATTGTTTTATAATGTTTCCTGTGGTGCACTTATATGTTAGTATCCTTTTTACATCAAAAAATTGTCATTATTTAGAAATAAAAGGCATTTTCCCACCCTGATTTTGCCTTCTGATTTGAATGCTCTGTTTTAAGGGGCGTGTCTTCTGTGAGACTGCTGTGATTGGCTGACATCATTGCATGTGAAATAGCTTAGTATTACTCTCTCAAAATCTTTTAGCATGTTTTTACCATTACAGCTCTCAAGGTTAACTAATCGTGAAAAGTGCTGATTATAGAGTTACATTTAAATCTATGGTATATTTAAATCGCGGCATGAAAGGTTGTAGTGATGAACATTGTAGCCGATCACATGATTTCGTCGTTGCAACTTGATTTCTGCACACTAATGAATGCTTTCATCACAACTAACAGTGCAAACACAATGTAACTAAGAGATTTGTGGAATAAAACGGAAGTTTTGGCTCGAGTCCAGAACTCAGTCACCGATAAACTGTTTGATTGACAGCTCCAGCGATTGCAAAGGGAGCGTTCATTGGTCGCTTTTTATATATAATTAATCACCATAAGAGAAACAACATGAAGTTGATCATTTAGTCACTGGTTTCATTCACTGAAACACAGACAAAGATCATCTGACTGGACATGAATCATATCACACAGTTATTTTCATGTTGTCACATTACTGTCGAGTCCATATCATACGTCTGTTTGCAAATGCGAAATGCGACTGATTCACCAAAGAATCCGGAGAAATGTACCAAATACAAATAAAGCTCAACTGAGACCATATTCCCAGCATTAGGATCCTTTAGAAGGTAATGTTAGTTTCAGTCCTGTATTGCTCTTCTCGTCATCTCACTAACACACCGGTGGGCGGGGCTAACGTTGCAATAATGAGGTAGGCGTTGACTTCTTCTACGGAGGCGGAGTTTCACCTGTCCATGGCAACATATAGGCACATTCCAGGATCATATGTTTGCTGGGCCTGGTGTTAATAAAAGCTTACTTATAAGGAAATTTTTAGTTCTGAAACTTAAAAGATATTCTTAGAGTACGATGACCACTTATATATTAAAAGCTCAAGGAAAAGTTGATTTCTCAATCCCTTTAAATTCCACGAGCATCTCATCTTTTAAAAAGTACCACTAAAGTGTACTTTCTTTCCATTTACTTTGTTTTATCTGTTTTCTTCTTGCTCTGTTTCTCATCATCTTTTTTATATTCCTTCCCCCCTTAGATATCAGTGTAAATAACCCATTATATCACAGATATGACAGTTCGGGTGCTACGGTATGCTGACACCCTCTGTCACCCAAATGGCCGTAACCAACCACAGCTGTCATAATTACACAGAAATGACCTGTCACCAAGCAGACGCATTATGCACGACACAAACACAAAAGATTCCACACTGTCATTGGGTGCTTTGATCTGTTTCCTGATATGTGCTGGAAAGCACTCTTGTTCAGACAGCTTTTAAATTGCTGAAGGAAATCATTTTTAGATCGAAACAAATTCAGACAGTTTTAATGTTCCGAGCTCACATCGGATGTTTGCATGTGATTCACTAGAAGCGGTGGATGCAATACAGCGCTCTCTTTCTTTGTTATCTTCTACGCTGTAAATATAGTCTTATATGCAAAAGTCCCCGATGTGAAGCTTGCGCTCGGTCTATATCTCATTCCCTCTACTCTCGGCAACAGGACAGAAGTGCTGACATTTCTTTCGACTCTAGGCTGAATCTCTGTGATGTCAGTGCAGCGTCCCGAACGGTTGCTCCCAGCAGACAGGACAATACATGTGCTGTTTCTGATCTGCGGTATAGCATTCTGTGGGTGTAGTAAACATTGAGATGTAACTGACAATGTTAGGTCTAACCTTTACGTCAATCGATGAGACATTATCTCTTTAATGAAAGGTTTGAGGGCTTAGACTGACAGATGAGATGCCTGCTGATCTTTGTGGCCAGGAAAACATGACCAAAAAAAAGCAAATACACAAAAAAAATTGAGATAGATAAATGTGTAATGGCAAGCTGTCCCAGTGAGAGGTCATTATAAGGACAGGCAGAGAGAGAGAGCGAGAGAGTGAGACTGTAAAAGAGAGAGAATGAGATCCAGGTGGTTTCAAAGTGGGACACTGAGATCTTTCCAACTGCAGATTAACAAATATCGTTTTATACTGAAAGTAAAGAATTCTGTATAAAGCCTAAATAGAACAACAACAACAACAAAAGCCTAAATACAACAAATCCGGACAAACATTGTATCCAAACCTCTGGTTTTTTTTACAATCTAAAAGGGATTTCTGTCAGTGCCTGTTTCTGAGTGGTAAAAATGAGCCCAAGACAAGCCCTCCAGCCCTGATGCAACATCTGCCTCCGAGTTCCAGGATGTCTTACACTGCCCAAGGCAAGATGAGAACACACTTTCAAAACATCCAGCTCGAGGACAGAAGCATGCAGAGATTCAGACCTGCCATGAGATGAAGCAACTACACACACACATGCTTGACACACTCATTAACAATCCCAAGTATAATCACATGTTGATTATTAGGTGTTTAGACCCAGTTTGAGACATTTGTTGTCATCAAGTTATGATAATCCATCAGTGTTTTGCGTAGACTCGTTAGGATTTTTCTACGGGAGTTCGTGATTGTCAATAAACACAAAGGCACACGCTGTTGAGAAGTTGAAATGAAAGTAATCTGCGTCCTTTACTTTAGTATTACAGCAATGTTATGAATTTGTAGTCCTACTTATTATATTCTGTTCAAAAGTATGGGGTCAGTATGATTAAGTAAGTGATTAATGCATTTATTCAGCAATTAGGATGCATTAAATTCATCAAAAGCAACGGTAAAGATATTTATGATCGTACAAAAAAAATGTTCACGGTTCAAATGTTCAAATGTTCTGTTCACGGTTTTCACAAAATATTAATCAGCAACATTGATAATAATAGGAAATGTTATCTGATCACCAAATCAGCATATTAGAATGATTTAAAAATAAATTACTTGTATGATTTAAAAATAAATATATAAATGAAAAAAATAAATATTGGCATGATCATTGAATTAATTTGTAATCCTTTTAAATAAAAGGCTGATATTCATTAAGAATATAGACAAATTTTACAATTTTTTACCATCATTTTCTAGATATTCTAGGTAATATTTGGGTAAAATATTTTTAACACATGTAATGTTTTAAGCGCTATTTTTTTAACTCTACATTTGTTCAGTAAAATTAACTTTAAAGAAGATCTACATTTATCATTTTCATTCATGGAGATGGAAAATGTGCCACGCTTTAGTGAAGGATATCTCTCACCTGGTGGAAAACAAACACTTTTAACATGAAAATGACATGAAATTGCCACAATTAGCTCATTTGCCATTTTTTAGTTCTTTTTGCGTGTTTTGCATTTGAATTTATTATAAAAACTATATGCAATTTTAGCAATTAAAAGCATTTTAGCAATTTTATTGCCCTGAGGTTTGAAGTATAGCAAGAGCAGGAAAAGTCACAAAGTCTCGTGACATTTAGATGAAAGGAATTTCATAAATAAAAAATAATCCCCGATTTTTACAGTGGATGGGAACCCGTCTTGAATTGCTCCCGCATCATATTATATAACTTGCATTTATGACAAAGAACTACACGGATGCCGATATAACAATATGTTGTAAAAAAAAAAACCCATCAGGATTTACTAAAGATACACAGGGAGAAATTTGCTCTCCGCCATTATTTATCGTCTTAGACCAGCCGCTAATATGCGCTGCTCTTGGTGGATTATGCTGGTCATTATGGAAATGATCCGGGTGTGTTCTTCTGTGTTCTTTAATGTCAGTAAATCACCTGCACAACTTTTTACTCCCATCTGAGCATTTACGGGATTGCGCTTTCACGCTAATTTGCCCTGTTTAGTGAAGTATGAAGTCACAAAGTCTCATGACATTTAGATGAATTTCATAAATAAAAAATTATCCCCGATTTTTACAGTGGATGGGAACCCGTCTTGAATCCTCCCGCTTCAGATTATGTAACTTGCATTTATGACAAAGAACTACACGGATGTTGTACACATGTTGTCCTCTGCTTCGGACGCTGCTACAGATTTAAGTACATGCTGAATAATAACGCAGACTAAAATATGGGGATGAGCCGAAGCCTGCCGCAAGCTTCATGTGAGTTTTAAAGGGCTAAAGTCCTCCTAAAATGGGACTAGTGACGCCCCTGTGTGACACTGAAGACTAAAGTAATGCCTGCTGAAAATTCAGCTTAGTCATCACAGGACTGAATTAGATTTTAAAATATATTAACATAGTCTTACCAACCCTAAACTTTTGAACGGTAGTGTAATTATAAGCATGCTAAGGACTAAATACTACCAACTGTGAGTATAACTTTGTACTGTTATATACAATAAACTGTGTATATAAGTTTGTTTTAGACAAAACCACCTCCAGCGTCTTGGAAATGTATTATTAAAGATAAAATTTGTAATTAATAATGTTCCGTTGTGTTATAATGCATAAAACGCATACCAAGGCAAGTAGATGCGGTGCTAAACACAGCATGATGTGTGAGTCAGGATGGCAGAGAGACAGAGAGGTTCTAACCTCAGCAGGGGATCAATCAAGCGATCATTAAGTGTGATGTTGTGCATTGATTAACCCCAGCATGAGGTCGAGAGAGCGATGGAACGGATTCTATATAACCTTCAGCTCTAAACATACACACTGGTGGAAAATGAAACAGGTCAATGTTAGCTAACCTGAAGAAATGCAAACACACATATTCATAGACAGATTCTCAGGCACACATACGTTACAGATGGTGTGTGTGATGGACAGACATGATTGACAGCTAGCCCACTCAAGGAGAATGAGGCCGTGCAGAAGGCTTGTGCTGCGGTTGTGTGCAGTGATTGATTACTGGTTTGCTTTGAAGAATTAGCTTTGAATGAGATCTAATGAATTGTACAAAGAAAGGAAATGTGTGTGCACACTTTCCTGAAAAAATTGATTCCTCATCTCTGAATAGCCCTAGAGTTGGGGTCGAGTCTAATTGTTGACTCTGTTGCTGTGTCCGAAATCACTTACTTGTTCGCTCATTCTCTAATGCCTATGGCAGCTGAGTGCACTATATCAGCAAGAAGTGAACACTGCGTCGTTATCATTATCGTGCGTCAGAGAGCTTGTCAGAGACACAACTTTGTCATGTGCGCTTAGCACCACCACGTTTCGACCGAGGCTATTTTTTCTTGATTTTTACCTCTGTAAAATTAGGTAACAACGTTGATAGCTACTCATCATTTCAAGGTAATGTCATCGCTAAAACAGTCACACTAAGATTTGCGCCAGTGTGCCAACCCTATTTTGGCATTAAAAAAACTGTCAGGATAGAGTAAGCCTATTTAAATGAATCATGCATCGCAATTTACTAAGGTTTGTGCTAGTCAGTTTACTGTTATTTTGGCGGTTATTTAACGTCCTAAACCAGGTGCTAATTTGCCCTGTTTAGTGAAGCTGGCCCTGTAAGTGGATTTAAAGTGTCATGAAACCCAGGGCCAGGGGGGAAAACATTATAGTACTTTCGGCAAAATAGTGATATGCCACCCCCTATGTTAAACTTTTTAAGAGAAAAAAAATGCCAATTTGTCATATTGACCCTTACTTTTGACTTAAGACAGGTGTAATGAATTAAAGGCGGGGTAAGTAGTTTTTCATAAACGTTGTTGGACATTGTTGATAAACAAACCCACCCCTCTCTTCATTGCTCCGCCTCCAAAACTCATCCTCCAATCCTGCTCCGAGTCGGTCTCAAACCCCGGCCCATTCGTTGCTGGCCGACAAGGTGAGTGCACCAACAGTGACCCTAAGACGACCCTCCAGCCGTCGTCATCGCGCAGTGGTTTACCTGCACAACTCTCACTATGCAATGCGAAAATGGCAATGATGCGCAACAAAATGCTTCATGAAAAATATAGCGAGTGAACGACAAGGAAGCACAGAAAATGACTGTATCGCACAAAAAAGTAAATGCAAAAAAGTATTCGTTGTTAGTCACCAATAGCACAGCAGCTCCAGACAATCAATGACTCTCAAACCCAGTGTTACTCACATGTGAAGCAGAATTAAAGCAGCCTCAGCTTTTCTAATATATTAACACGGTTTACTAATATAAACCTTCATTCCAGTGATATTCTTTTGAGCTCTTTTGTATTGTGTCTCATCTCTCTTTCTGCAGTTTTTTTTTTCCAAATCTCCCTCTTGCTCGTTCTGTCTCCTTGGATACACATTTGTTGTTGGTGTCGGCCCGACTAACTTCCAAACAGTGTTTTTGAAAAACTGCTTACTGCACCTTTAATACGGCCATTAACACGCCGTTTACAAGACGACCTTTCTTGCTTTGGCAGCTTTATTCTTTTACTGTTGCTATGTCCGACAAGCCATGCCGCTCTCACGCCACACATCATGTTCTCACAGAGTGAAAAATACATTGCGGAGCAAAGACATTGTCGATCCTGCTCTTCATGGTGCGGCGCCCTCTAGTGGTCTGGCGCTCTGGGCAATTGCCCAGTATTTCCGCCAGCCCTGATGAAACCTCAAAACACATTTTTTGAAATGTGAACAGATATGATCACTGAAAACACTTAAAGCACTCATAAATCTAACCAACAAGTGGGTTTTCCTGAAAAGCAAAGTCAAAGCGATGTCGTAGAAGCGTATGATTGGCTGCCTGGGCTAAAAAGGGCTCAATTCTACATCCGGTTCTGAGCGATTCTATCAAGATCAAGATCATAAACAGACTGAAGTAAGCATGTTTCAAATTTTTAAGGACATATTTCATGCACTCTACTGCTCTAAACGTGAACCAGCACTGTGTACGTGCATATAAAATCTTCTTCAAGTTAAATATATGTGCTAATGTGCAAATACGGACACTGATACAGCCATACGTCTGATCATAAACATGAGGAATTATACATCATCTCAAGGTTGTTCACCTCCAGTCTAATGTATTTTGCTCTCCTCAGCTTTTCCATCAGAGAGACATTGAAGCTTTTAGCCTAATGGTGTTCATTAATTAAAATAGTATTTAATTAATCAGATATGCCTAGCAGTCGGATGTACGTAGATATTTCCTCGCACGTTTCTGCCGTGACTCTCAAACGGTGTGATTGTACTCTGCTTACACTACATGAACATTCACAGATCTAAACTTTAATTGCACAACCGTATTCATTTTCATCGTGGAAATTTGGGTCTGTGCATCCAATTGAGGCTGTAAACGGTAATGAATGCTTTTGTTTTGGAGCTTTCTGGCATCCTCATGACTCGTATACGTTAGCAGGGGAAAGAGAGAAAGATGGAAGTTGTTTTCGAATCACAGGGCTCAATAACGTGTCTCTCTCCACAAATTTGAGTGCAGTCAAGCAGTTGGTGAACATATCTCTGTCTGTTGAAGGTTTCAGAGAACATAGAACGGAACTACCATTTCATTACGGTTGTTCAGATCACTGGAGCAGAAAACCCGAGGCAAGACCGCATGGCTGTGGATATGTGTACTTCCCTGTGTGTGTGTGTGTGTCTGTTTTAGGAGGATGTATGGACCAATGCTATATGAAATCAGCATTTCACATTTACTTTGTTAATTTCATGACATAATGAATAAAGGAAGGTAAATTCCACTAAAAAATTTTAAAAAGTTGTAAAAGCAATCCACATGTATCAAGCTGTTTAATGCAAGTCTTCTGAAGAGACACAATCACATTATATGATGAACATCTAATCAAATTATAAACACTGACCAATGCACATCAAATATGGAAGCTCAACCATGGAAACATTTTTCATTTGTGCATCATAGGTTTGGACTTTGAATGGAACCACTCAGGGTTCATTAAAAATATCTTCATTTATGTTTCGAAGATGAACAAAAGTGATTGCTGAGAATGTTAATTTTTGGATGAACTCCTGCCCTGCATCATGTGGAAAGAAAAGACTAAAATTAATTAATGTGACCGCAATTTCTGAAATGGTTTGCATTTGAATATTTTAATAACTCTGGGTGTCTATCAGTCTTTTAAAAGAAGTATAATTCATCAATATATTTTAGAAATGAGTGTAAAACAAATTATCCTCCCAAAAAGTTGTGATGAACTGAATCGAAAGATGTAAACAACAGCTTGTAATAAAGAGTCTAAATGTGATGCTAATTAAACGTAAAGTTAATTAAAAACGGGAACTCTCAAACGCAAGAGAATGCCTGAGGCAGACCTACTGGCAATGTTAGTGCTCTGTGAATCCATATGTCTCCTGTTTTTAGAAATTACATTTAGCCAATTGGTTATACTTTAGAATATTGTTCCAAATTTAAAGTAATTCCTTTAAAAGGTTGTAGTAACACTAGAGTCATTACTATCCAAAACCTTACAAAAACCTCAAACGCTTACAATGACTTCAGTCATTATTAGAGAGTTATGATTTTCACTTTAAAATTACTTGAGTCATTACCTTCACTTTAAAATTAATTATGCGTTATTTGCATTAATTATGTATATATTAGTTCTTAGTAGTCCTCTAATATAGTCACTGATTAGCTAATTGTGAACTACCTTATTCAACTAAGAGCTATTACATTAATCAGTGTTTTTTTATTAGTTAATAGTAGTTACTAGAATGTTAATATGGTGTCATTGTGAAATCAGTTAAATTTATATTATTAAAGAATGAACATGGTTAGCTGGAACAACCAATAACCAGTATTAGTTAAAATGACTGCAATTGAGAGAAATTGAATATATTGATGATATGTAAATAACCTAGATATTGTGTATTTAAATTATGCCACTTTTCACAAGATGCAATATCAGTCTCTGGTGTCTCCAGAATGTGTCTGAAGTTTCAGCTCAAAATCCCCCACAGATCATTTATTATAGCTTGTCAAATTTGCCCTTATTTGGGTGTGAGCAAAAACACGCTGTTTTTGTGTGTGTCCCTTTAAATTCAAATGAGCTGCTGCTCCCCGCCCTCTTCTGGAAAGGGGGCGGGGAGCAGCAGCTCATTTGAATTTAAAGGGACACACACAAAAACAGCGTGTTTTTGCTCACACCCAAATAAGGGCTTTAACAGTTCATGCTTCAGTTGCTCAACAACAACAAAGCTGGAGAATCCCACACAGACAAAATGAGGATTGTCAGTAATGGTGTTCATCCTTACATTGTTCAAACCGGAGTCGACACTGATGGAGAGACAACTTTTAGAACGAAACTGGACGTTTCTGAACGGTTAGTGGATAAATTGATGTAGTTGCTGTGGAGTTGATCAACTCATCACTAGCATGTGTCGTCATGTTCATCTTTTTTCCTTGAATCGACCCTCGTTTGTGAAGCAGTCCGGCGTAAAATGACGGCATCAACAACACTCGACTACAACAACTCTTCCTCTTCTCTAAAGCAGCCCGACATGGCCCCGCCCCCTTTGTTGTATGTTCTCAGGGGCGGGGTTTATGTAAATTTTAGGGTTTGTGATGTCACTAACCCAGGAAGAAACTCATTGCCGTTAGTCCTTAAACAGAGAGTTCTGTAAAAGAAAATATCTCCCTTTCCATTAAACTTTGAGCGTCGTAACTTTGCAGATGTTGTTTCGGCTCAAACAGCAACATTACACACTACCTAAAGTTAAAAAAGTGAAATCATAATCAATTAAATAAAAGTTAAGTCAAATTAAGTTTATTACAGTGGAAGTTCATATACATAAATCTATAAATTTAGCCCTAAATATTTTTACGTGTTGTTAGGACTCAAAAATCAAGCCAGTTGTGCAGAATGTTGTGCGGTCTGAGATGTGCAGTGGCACGTTTATGTTGTGATATGCAGTATTTATCGTCCACGGCACCTTCACAAACACCCGAGAGGAACAATAACATGCAAGGCCACAGGCACAATTAAAGACTGCATGTAAGTCTGCTGTCAGAAAGAATTAATGTAAGAACATACACACACTCTCTGTCACGCTCCCTTTCTTAATCTTCTCTCTATAGTTTATTTTCCTCTCTTTTCTTTGAACTTGAACTTTTTCTCACTGGAATACATTCACATGTTACCTGCAGTTAGCAGATCACTCATGAAATATGCATCTCACATTCATCTGTGCGTAACTTACATGAAACATCAGCAGTGTTGCTTTCCATACCCACACTTCTGCAGCGACCCGGATTCAATCTTTATACATCACACATCTAAAGATTTTTATTATAATACCACATTCGTTTGTTTATGTGAGGTTAGTATTTTATTTAATAGGCTACTATAGTTAGGTTAACATTTTGTTTAATGACAGAGAGAGAGGATAGCATTTATATGAGGGGGTTTTTTGTAGTACGGAGGCTCTTTTCCTGACCTTTAGAATAAACCTTAGGTTAAGCTTCTCTTTCCTGTCCTTTAAATAACCCAGAAGAAGAACTGACTATAATGAAAACCAGCTGCAGTTTGACTGAAACATGTCTCAGGGCAATGGGAGATGACAGGTACATATCAAAACTGATGGACAGATAAAACTGATAAAAGATATAACTGTGGATACATATCATATACTCAACTATAGATGTGGGACAGCAGAAGCATATTATATCTCTTTGTCTGTCAAAGATAATTGTGATGCAAGGCCACATGATTATAGGTTCGCAGTGAACATTCTCAGAACTTTAGCTAACGTTGTGACAAGGTTCTCTTAAAGTTATGAACAAACATGGTGTTTAAAAATGTTCTGACAAAAACATCATTTAACATTCATGGACAGTTTTTACCTGAAAGATTTATTTGGATGTTCACGTAACATTTTTTAAATGTTCAGGGAACATTCAGAGATAACGTTCGCGTTATGTTTGAAAAGCGATAAAATGGAATGTTCCCTTAACGTTCATATAACCGAGAAAAAAGTCTAAAACATTCAGAAATCATTCTAATGAGAATGTTTGCAAAACATTCTTAGTGAACATATTTCTGTCAGTATTCTGTCTTCCTGCAGGAACTGGGCTTTAATCCCCACTGCCTCACTCTGGATTATCACAGATGGCCATAATGATCTGCCTGGACACATGCAGGTCACACTCATACATATGTTACACACAGGTCACTGACAAACACACACAGGAGACTACAGAGAGCAGAAGTATAAATACTTTTTTGTACACGTTTCACATGTACTGACCGAGGAAGTTTATATTGCCTGAAGAAAGCTTTACATTAACTTTCCCATTGAAATGGCAGTTGCCCAGCAATCGCAGGACCCCTCAGAGGTGCGTGACCCGGATTCTGCCATCTTGGCTCCGGGGCACTTGGTTCCTGGTAACATTTGTCATGTGGCTGATTACTCGTCAAAGACAAAGAAAAAATACATTCTTATAATTTCCAAGGGTTCTTAAAGGGTTAGTTCACCTAAAAATGAAAACTCAGTCATTAATTCCTCTCCCTCATGTCGTTCTACACCCGTAAGACCTTCGTTCATCTTCAGAACACAAATGAAGATATTTTTGATGGTTCAGTGAGTCTCTATTGACAGCAAGATAATGAACACTTTCAATGTCCAGAAAGATACTAAAACATATTTAAAACAGTTCATGTGAGTACAACCTTAATATTATAAAGCAACAAGGATACTATTTGTACTGCAAAAAACACCCAAAAAAACGACTTTTCAACAGTATCTAGTGATGGCCGATTTCAAAACACTGCGTCGAAGCTTTACGAATCTTTCGATTTGATTCAGTGGTTCGGTTCGCGAATCAAACAGACAGTTTAAGTCACGTGAGCTGTTGAAATTGCGAAACACTTATGAAGTTTCCTCGTTTACTGAAATCACTTGACTTTGGCGCTCCGAACCAAAGATTCGGTGAGTAATTAATGACACAATTTTAATTTTTTAATTTTTTCTAACCGTTTAATCTAGTCTTAAAATCTCATCTGTCACAAATTTAAGGTCATAAAAACTCTTATAATTACAAGGTCTTAAAGGGGTCATTTTTTCCACATATAAGAGGTCTTTGTACCATTAAAACATCCTACAAGTTTCACAGATTAAAACGTCCTCTTCATAAACAAAGCATTTATTTAAATCGACGTCCAAAAATGGCTTGTTTTGATATTGCGGGATCTGTGATGTCACACGGATGACTGCCTCCAGAGCAAGACACTGACAAATAAGTTATGCGTCGTCGCAATCATAGGCCCCGCCCACTAGCATTCAGTCTCTTAATGGGCCCTATCATACACACGGCACAAAGCGATGCACTCGCAACCATCTGCTCGGCCATGGACGTGCTAGTCTGAAAACGATGTGTGTTCAGTTGCATTGTTGGCGTGCTGCTAATTTGAGGAACTGTATGCGTCTATAGGCGGGTACACAACGCATACACACTCTGCTAACCTAACCCTAACCCTAACCTAACCTAGCCCTAACCTAATCCTAACCCTAACCTAACCCAAACCTAACCCTAACCTAACCTAGCCCTAACCTAACCCAAACCTAACCCTAACCCTAACCTAACCTAGCCCTAACCTAACCCTAACCTAACCCTAACCCTAACCCTAGGCAGGTACACAACGCATACACACTCTGCTAGCCTAACCCTAACCCTAACCCTAACCTAACCTAACCCTAACCCTAACCCTAACCTAACCTAACCCTAACCTAACCCTAACTTAACCTAACCCTAACCTTACCTAACCTAACCTAACCCTAACCTAACCTAACCCTAACCTTACCTAACCCTAACCTAACCTAACCTAACCTAACCCTAACCTAACCTAACCCTAACCTTACCTAACCCTAACCTACCCTAACCTAACCTAACCCTAACCCTAACCTTACCTAACCCTAACCTAACCAAACCTAACCCTAACCTTACCTAACCTAACCTAACCCTAACCCTAACCTAACCTAACTCTAACCTTACCTAACCCTAACCTTACCTAACCTAACCCTAACCTAACCTAACCTAACCTAGCCCTAACCTAACCCTAACCTTACCTAACCTAACCTAACCCTAACCTAACCTAGCCCTAACCTAACCCTAACCCTAACCCTAACCTTACCTAACCTAACCTAACCTAAACCTAACCTTAACCCTAACCTAACCCTAACCTAACCCTGACCCTAACCTAACCCTAACCCAGCAGTACACTAACATTTTTAAATTTACAATGTAAAAGATTATTACTGTGTACATAAAGATCATGCCTACATGTCACAATAGAAAGTGGTTGCATGTGTCAGGCTTTTACACCTCCATCTCTGTTATCAGGATGGCTTTTGAGTATTTTACTTTTTCTTGGGGAGATGTTTCATGCATTGTGCATGCCAATAATTTCCTGCAAATAAATAAATGAATGAATAAACCATAACCAGCATGACATAGAGAGTAGATATAACATAATTGATGTCTTATCTGTGTCTGAGTGACTGTCTTGTACAACGTGAAAGCTATTTCAAGAGCCTAAATTGGTCTTTTGAAGAAGGAAAAGTGTTCTTACATTTACATTCAAGGCATTTAGCAGATGCTGTTATCCAGGGCAACTTACAAAATTGCTTTAACATCGTGTACGAGAACATTGTTATCAACAGATGGCATGCATGCAATTTGGAAAGCTATCTGCTGGAAAAGGATTGCTTCCTATACAAATACAAAGAAAAGCAAAATAATAAAATGGAAGATAAAAGTTGAGTTACAGATCTGCATGGATTGGATGCACGGAGGAGCTTGACCTTTATTTTAGGTTGTGTACTGCCTTTTACTAAACCTGATTTAGCAGTTATGGGGAGCCAGTGAAGGGAGTGTAGCAGCGGTGTGATGTGGGAGTACTTGGAAGTTCACAATATTATTTTTATCATCAAGAGAGAGAGAGGAAGGCGTAGGTGGAGGGTTGAGTAGGGAGTAAAAAGTGCAGAAGAGTTTCCTTGGGGCAGCTTTGCATCATAGCTTTTCTGCAAGTTCTGAATACGAGGTGCAGTAATCTGGAGATTTCAAATTGTAGTGTGGAAACGGAGCTGACACGTTTAGTCATGTGACACATACTGTACTGACAGATACCTATGTTTCTCCCCTCACTCACTCATTTCATTTGCTCTGGATGAATATTGTTGGTGTTACACGGCTTGAATTACAGCGTGAGATTGCGCATAATTTTACTCATTCACGCAGATTTTGTGCTCACACCCAAAGTGCACAAGTTTGCTGCTAAACAGTCAAATACACACAAAATAATGTCAAAATGCCAGTATTGGCAAGTATTCACGTAAACAAGTGAACAAAATTGAAAAAGAAAACGCATGTGAAACAGTATATTGGATCCGTAGGTCAGGTCTTAAAGTGACAGCAGCCTAATATTTTGAGATAATATTAAATATGTGGAATCAATGTCAAAATTCTCGACAGTGAAAATGCTGAGTGGCTAGTAACTTTGGAAAATGTTAATGTTAAGATATTTTGCTAATAAAATTATTGTGCCAAAAGAATAGCTGGTCTTGTCTCGGTGAGCTTTATTACTTTTTACACCAGTTTATTTGAGTGTTTTTCCACATCTCTGTGCAAATGAGAAACTTTTGGAAAACACTCGAAAACGCGAGTGTGGCTGGAGAGCGCTGTGAAATGAAAATGGTGTTTTTAAATGCATCGGGATTAGTGTAGACATGGCCAGGGTTGGGGAGTAACGAAACACAAGTAACTTAGTTACGTATTTAAAATACAAAATTTGAGTAACTGTATTTCATTACAGTTACATTTTAAATGGGTGGTAATCAGATTACAGTTACATCTGAAAAGTATTTTAGATTACCAAAGTGATTACTTTGAATTTTAATGTCATTTAAACAGCAATTGGTGATTCTCTGACTCTGACCGTCTGAAAAAGCGGAGATAAGTTTCATGTTTTCGACTGTTTTCATGTTTTGTGAGTCATTTTATAATTCACTCGTCACTGCAACTTTTTCTCACAATTTGCATTTCACAATTCTGACTTCTTTTTCTCAGAATTGCGAGATTTAAACTCACAATTGCGAGTTATAAAGTCAGAATTGGGAGATATAAACTTGCAATACTAATTTTTTTTCTTGCAATTGTGCATTTAGTATGAGTTTATATCTCATAATTCTAACTTTATAACTCGCAATTGCAACTTTATATCACGCAATTCTGAAGGAAAAAGTCAGAATTGTGAGATAAAAACTTCCAATTACGTTTTTTGCATTTGTTTCACACTTATTAGTATTCCAAAGTATTCTAAAGTATTTAGATTAAGTTACTAAACTTGAGTAATGTAACGAAATACGTTACAAATTACTTTTTAAAGCATGTATTTTGTAATCTGTAGTAGTCGTGGCCTTGTGGTGAGGGAGTCGGGCTTGTAATCTGAAGGTTGCTGGTTCGATTCCCATGCTGGCAGGAATTGAAAGTGGGGATTGTGAATGAACAGCACTCTCTCCACCTTCAATACCATGACTAAAGTGCCCTTGAGCAAGACACCTAACCCCCAATTGCTCCCCTTGTAAGTCGCTTTGGATAAAAGCGTCTGCTAAATGATGAAAAATGTAAAAAAAAATGTAAAAGTAACCTACCCAGCCCTGGACATGGCCTTCATTGTGATGGAGGTGTGGACCAGGCCTGCTTATTGGTGGAAGTGGGACAGAGAGTCAAAATAAGAGAAAAATGCAACAGTTGATGCAGCTGCTTCGATAATGGATACACCATAAGGTGTCAGTATGGTTAGGAAATCTGAGAGGAAAGAAGTGCTATTTGGTAGCACCTTCGAATGAAGATCTTGGTGTGTGTAAAAAGGACTAGGACTCCAGGTGTTGAAATGTTTTCAGTAGTGCAAACACGTCTAATACATGTTTTTTGTTTTGTGGTCTACAGGTTTATACACGGTATGGGAAATGTTACACGTTTAATGGAAACAAGACGTCACCCAAGCGGGTGAGACAAGGCGGCACTGGAAACGGCCTGGAGCTGATGCTGGATATCCAGCAGGACGAGTATCTGCCCATCTGGAGAGAAACCAGTGAGTGTCGAACGCAGCTGCTGCTGAAATATTGTTTTATATGATTCTTCATACAGTTCTGGGTCCGTTTTTTTAAAAGAAGTCAGTTATGCTCAAAGCTGCATTTATTTGATTAAATATACAGTAACATTGTGAAATATTATTACAATTTAAAAAATTTTAATTTATTCCTGTGATGACAACACTGAATTTTCAGCATCATTCGAATAAAATCATTCTAATATTATGATTTGATACTCAAGAAGCTTTTCTTATTACTATAGAAGGCTGTTTCCGCCACTGAATACAAAATGAAAAATGTAATTGCGACTTAAAAATTTCAAGATATAAACTCGTAATTGCGAGAAAAAAGCAATTATCTTTCAAATTGTTTTACTCTGTGGCGGAAACAAGCTTCCAAACATTAAACCACAGTTGAAAACAATTGTGCTGCCTAAGGGTACGTTTACATGACAACGATGTACTAAAAACAGAATGTTTTTTTTTTTGTACAGCCAAATGTTATCAAAACGTTCACACGGATCTGCAAAAATGACTAAAGTTGGCGATGTCACTTTGCGAAGAAAGACTACGCAGGAGCACTCGCGCCAAACGCGTATCCAACTTATTTTTACAGTTTACCGCACTTTGATATTCTTCTCGTTATTTTCCTATTGCGGCAAATGAATCGGAAGTCTCGCACACTTACAGAAAACACACTGAAAATAAGGTGGATAGTCTAAACAAGTAAGACTCGTGTGCGTGACGCCACCGTTTGCACAGATTCGCGGTTTTTCAGTTTACACGTAGACGACAACAGTATCGTTTTGAAACACTTGCACTTTGAAACCAAAACTTTGCGTTTTCAGGCCACCAAAATGCTGTTGTTGTGTAAATGAATGGCATAAAAAAAATTCTGTTTTTCGTTAACAATGGTGTCGTATAAACAGCCCCTAACATTTTTTTTTTTTTGTGGAATCCGTGGCAATTTTTTGAGGATTCTTTAAATTTTAAATGCCTTTACTGTCACTTTTGATCAATTTAATGCATCCTTGTTGAATAAAAGTATTCATTTCTTTTTTAAAAAAAAACACTGACCCCAAACTTTTGAATGGGAGGTAAAATTTAGAGGTAAAATAATTAGTATTATTTGATGAGTGGTCATGCAATAAGCGGGATAACGTTGAGCTAGAAGGTCATTATCCCAAAATAAACCCCAAGGTGTGTGCAGGACACAGACACGGATTTGTATAAATTCACCTTTAAAGTACAAACAAATACAGTGTCAGATTTTTTTGCCCATTCAATCTGTCCATCTTCAGATGAGACGACGCTGGAGGCGGGTATTCGGGTTCAGATCCACAGTCAGAACGAACCTCCTTACATCCACCAGCTGGGCTTCGGGGTCTCTCCAGGATTCCAGACATTTGTTTCCTGTCAGGAACAGAGGGTAGGTTTAACTGGGGTAAAAACCACACTTACAATAGGTCTAAATTCAACACCAGGCTCTTGAATTTCAGACATTTTAAACTAGGAGCTAATTTACAAAAAGTCAACATGATTTCAAGGCTGACTGGGATATTGTCTAATTGAGACTGCGTGTGCTAAGTATTTCACAGCTATAGGGTGCACTCAAGCAGACAAAGAAGCAGAGACAGACTTTTTCTCGAAATGTCTGCTGTTTCTCCAGCTAACGTACCTGCCACAGCCGTGGGGAAACTGTCGGGCTTCATCCGAGCCTGTGATCCCAGGATACGACACCTACAGCGTCAGCGCTTGCAGACTGCACTGTGAGAGCACACAGGTGCAGAGAGAGTGCAACTGCAGGATGGTGCACATGCCAGGTGCGTGTTGAATGCGAGTGGGAAGGTTGTCATAAAAACCGCCTGTATCAGTAAGAACAAATGTGCCGTGTTGGTACTCATTACGCCACCGCACAGCTCATCTGTAAAATTGTTCTTGGTGCTGCTGACAGATTGGCAGCTGCATCCCAACATTCCTGGTGTCACTGTCGAGACAGAGAAAATTAGCATTCTAACCCTTTATAAAGACTTCTGTAAATAATAAACAAGCTCTTACTGATGTGTTGGTTATGGAAGCTTGTTTCTTCCATGGAATAAAAATAAAAAAAGTTAATTGCGACTTTTTATTTCACAGCTTTGTCTTTTGTTCTCAGAATTGCAAGTTTATATCGCAAAATTCTGACTTTATAACTCGCGATTGCCAGATCTCATAATTCTGAGAATAAAAGTACGAATTGCGAATATGAAAGGAAATTACGACTTTATCTCACAATTCTTTTTCTCAGAATTCCAAGTTTATGTCTCACAATTCTGACTTTTTCATCAGAATTGCAAGTTTATATCTCACAATTTGGACTTTAAAACTCACATGCTAGTTTATATCTCACAATTCGGAGAAAAAAAGTGAGAATTGCGAATATATAAAATGTAATTTCGACTTTTGTTCTCAGAAATGCGAGTTTCTTACAATTCAGACTTTTTTTCTCAAATGCAAGTTTATATTTCACAATGAGAAAAAAAAAGTGAGAATTGCGAATATAAAAGGTAATTGCGACTTTTTAATCGACAATTCTGACTTTTCTTAGAGTTGAGAGTTTGTGATCTCACAATTTGAACATTATAACTCGCAATTGTGAGTTTATATCTCACAGTTCTGACTTTATAACTTACGATTGCCAGATCTCACAATTCTGAGAATAAAAGTACGAATTGCGAATATGAAAGGAAATTACGACTTTCTCACAATTCTGAATTTTTCATCAGAATTGCAAGTTTATATCTCACAATTTGGACTTTAAAACTCACATGCTAGTTTATATCTCACAATTCGGAGAAAAAAAGTGAGAATTGCGAATATATAAAATGTAATTTCGACTTTTGTTTTCAGAAATGCGAGTTTCTCACAATTCAGACTTTTTTTCTCAAATGCAAGTTTATATCTCACAATGAGAAAAAAAAAGTGAGAATTGCGAATATAAAAGGTAATTGCGACTTTTTAATCGACAATTCTGACTTTTAGAGTTGAGAGTTTGTGATCTCACAATTTGAACATTATAACTCGCAATTGTGAGTTTATATCTCACAATTCTGACTTTAATTTCTCTTTAATTTCTGGCTTTAATTTTATGTCTCACAATTCTGATTTGTTTTCTTGCAAATCTGAGTTTAGATAAACCCGCAGTTGCGATAAATAAAATCGGAATTACAAAAACGTCACAATTGTGTCACATTTGGTTGTCGTAAAACTCATGAAGAGGAAGATGATCCAAACACAGTCTTTAATAATATCCATATAAAAGCCCAAACAAGGCAGGCGAACAAACACAACCATAACATAATGTGACCAGACGAAATGCAAGTGAACTAAGGGAACTTAAATGCACGGACCAAACAAAGGGAACTAAGTAGAAAACAGCTGAACTAAATGACTAATCAAATGAGTAACCATAGTAACAAATGAGTGGCAGGAAACTAGAACAAAGGAAACATTGGACTGAAGAGAAACAAACTAAAAGTCCAAACACAACAGAACCGTGACATTGTGAAATAAAAAGTCGCGACCTATTATACAAAATTCACTTTTATGAGGTGCTTGAACACAGATGTGTGTCACAGTGTGTGTTAATGGTAAAAATCCACCCAATACTTTTTTAATAACCCCCATAAATTATTATCAATCTCTCCGAACGTGTTTCATATCTCCTACGTAAGAGTAGGGAAACCCCGCCCATTTAAACATGTTATAAAAAATATCCGTGGCGTATTTTGTGCTTCATATTCATATACTCTGGGGACATCAGAGACTTATATTACATCTCTTAAAAAGGGCATAACAGGTCCCCTTTAAACTTTTTTCTTTTTTTTTGTTCCATGGCAGAAACAAGCTTTCATAGTTGGTGCAATTTATCAGACATCAGCTCTCTCTCTACAGGTGATGCTGTTATCTGCCCTCCGAGTAAAATCAAGTGTGTGGACAAGGCGTTAGGTAAGGTCATCAGAGACACAGTTAAACGCTGATGCTGACTGATCATGCTTTTTTTAACTTTAAAGGAATAGTTAAAAAAAAATCTGTAATCCTTATTATCCTGTTCTATATATATATATTCAAAATATCTTATTGCATTACAGGTTTGAAGCGATATGTTATTCCTTTCAGTGAATAACCAGTGCATTTACATGCACTTTCTGTCCCCGATTATGTTAGATAAAGGAAAACGGTTAAGAATTAACTGATCAAGATCAGATTTTTGGCCATTCCCCCGATTTCGCCCGACACGAAAACACCCTAAAGCCTCGTTTCCACCGCAGGAACTTTCCCCAGGAACTTGGACTTTGAGTTCCGGGTAAAAAATGTTCCCCTCAGAAAGTCCCTGGTCTCAAGGTAGTACTTTCTCAAGGAACTCTCGGGGGTGGGACTTGTGTGCTGAACATGCTGATTGGTTCACGCAGCATTTTGAGTGGTTAACAGTTTATTTCAACCACCGTTTTTAAAAGTCTGTTGCGGTGCGTGCAGTAGTTGATTTGCTCTTCAAATCAACAATGGAGTTTCGACAGATGGACCGATGACAAGGTTCAGGCTTTATTATGTTTATATATAGCCTCGTTTCCACCAAAATTACCGAACGATTTGTCCCGGGAACTTTTTTCGCTGTCTGTGTTTCCATCGTGGCCTAAAGTACCGTGACGATAAGTCATGTGACGTAGGACTGCGCGCAACTTTCCAGTTCCCACTGGATTTCATTCTCCGCATATGGGACGTTCCACCGAATGGGTAACATTTATGTACCCAGGACATTAAATATATAAAAATGCATGAAAATGTACTCTAAAATACATTTTATTATTAAGCAAAGTGTCTTCGCATTTAGCTAACTGCAAAATTTAGAATGTATAATAAAAATTATTAATAAAAACTGACACTAAAGAAATAGCAGTTGTTGCTTCTATAATTTAATGCTTCTATAATTTACCATGAAATATTATAATTAAAATCCTTCAGAAATTTAATTTTTTTTGCGTTTATGTGTGACTTTATATCCAATCAATGATTTCCTTTTTTTCAAAAGAAAAAAAATCCATAACATTTTTGATAAAATCCACATTTTAGTTGTGTCCCCAGGTTTACACTCAGTCACCCTAACACATATATAAGCTTAATAAAGCCTGAACCTTGTCATCGGTCCATCGGTCGGATTTTTAAACTCCATTTTTAAAAAAAAAAAATACAACAGACATTTAAACAATAAAATGTTAACCGTTCAAAATGTCTCGTGAACCAGCATGTTCAGCAAGTCCCATCCCCGAAAGTTCTGAAAGCACTGACCTCAGGTCAGTGACTTTTTGAAGGAGTATGAGGTCTCTGCAGAACAAAAGGGGGCGATTCTGAATTTGTGGTCATTTTCAAACTGGTGGGTGGTGTTATTATCACGCACTGAAAATGATCCCCTTCACCTGACCGCACCCCTAAACCAAATCAGGTAATGCGGTTGAAAACGTCCCTCTGTTTATGGGCTCACCCACTGATCTGGTGACTCCTATTACTGATCTGTTTTGAGGGGAGGGAATTTTTATCCGGAACTCTATTTAGATCCTGGTTCCTGCGGCTGAAACACACAGTCCCTAGTTTCCTGCGGTGGAAACGGGGCTTATGTCGCACGCAGTCCTACATCACCGGACTAATTTGCCCAATCTTCACGGTACTTTAGACCATGATGGAAACACAGACAGCAAAAGGTCTAGAGGGAAAATGTTCCTGGGACAAATTGTTCCGGGTAATTTCGGTGGAAATGCGGCTTAGCTTGCATTCTTTGAACTTATTGAAGTGTGCACGTGAATCAGGAAAGCATCCTTCCTGCGGTCCTTAAGCGCATGCAGCCAGAGCCATAAAGGATGAGAAAAAATATCGTACACTCCGACTCTTTCTTGACCAAGAAATTATAAAAATGGGATCTAATCTAGAGCAGCTGAAGTGGTATAATCGTAGAGACTGAAAACATGAGAGGAGAATATAAGTCTGTATGAGTTTAATTTTGGAGAATACTATGGGGTTTTTAATGTTTCATTTAACATCAAAACTGAGTGGAATACACAGATGCTTACGTTTTGAGTCGCCACCGGGAAATAATAGGATTTTTTGTAAATGCAGTTGTTTTGTGTCATGGGTCTGCTTGTAAGAAAAAAGGTACGGTGGCCGAGAGAGCTCAAAGCGCTGCAAATAAGAAAACACATGCAAATAAAAAAAGCACATGCAAATAAAAAAAAAAAACGTGATCATTAGTTTGACAATCCATGCAAATACAAAAATGCGCTGCAAATACAAAAAAAAAAACGTGATCATTAGTTTGACAACACATGCAAATATAAAAACGCGCTGCATATACAAAAACGGGCTGCAAATAGCACAAACCACAACGGAAATGTTTCAAGGGGACCCCAAAAAGTGACGGACCCTACTAGGACCTGCTTATTAGCTGTGTCCAAAACCAGTTCAACTCATTCACTGATCCCTATATAGTGTACGGCATTTGAGTGCACTATGTGTTCACAATCATTAAATACTATAAAAACTGCAAACAAAAATAAACAACTGTACATTATTTCATGTATTTATTATTTTTAATAAAGTGTTTTTCAGTTTTCTAGAAGCTCACGCTCACAGATGACGTGGTCGTCGAGCGCCTCAGGCGGCCGTTATGATGACGTCACATTAGTACACTACAGATGATTAACCAATATTATTAAATCATCCACTAAATGATCATCTCTTAAAGTTGAATGAGTTAACAACAATGCCACATATTAAAACACTTTTCTGTTAGTGAAACACATTACATGGAGTTAATGCCTACATAATATATTTAATATTTTTTAGTTTGTGCTGTTGTCAAGTAGGGTCCGTCACTTTTTGGGGTCCCCTTGAAACATTTCCGTTGTGTTTTGCACTATTTGCAGCGCGTTTTTGTGTTTGCATGTGTTGTGAGGATTTGCAGCACATGTGTTGATCTGATGATCACGATTTTTTTTTTATTTGCATGTTTTTTTATTTGCAGCGCGTTGAGCTCTCTCGGCCACCGTAAAAAAGGGATTTTTGTTATCATGCTCAATGACATTTTCTGAAACAACGATGGTTGACGACTCCATTGATTTTCACTTGATTGAGGGTTTAAAAATAATGCATTTAAAACTCTTGAACAACACAGAGAGCTTGATTATTGATATGCACCATTCATCCATTCATACAGCAGTACTTATATTTCATCGATATTTCCTGTACACTTCTCCAGCTCTACTCCAGAAGAGCACAGGTGACTCATGTCCCTGTGAGACACCCTGTAATTTGACTCGGTATGGAAAAGAGCTCTCTATGGTTAAAATCCCCAGCAGGGGCTCCGCTCGCTACCTTTCTCGCAAATACCAGAAATCAGAGGAATACATTAGGTAAGTCAAATACATAAATGGACACACATTCACAGTCTCCGGAGTATCTGGGGCTTTTATTCTGCTGCTGAACATATTTCAACATTATAGTTTAAACCCCCAAAGAGGAAACATATCCAGCATTTTTTTTTTTTGCAAGGGTTTCAACATTTTTGAAAAATGTATTTATTTGCAAAACATGCACAACACAACCAGCCTGTTCTATTCCTAGTGTCCAAACGGCAGGCTTGTTTCTGTCACTTATATAATGGGATGAAAAATGTAATTGTGGTCCTCTATTCACTGGCTCAATAATAGAAAAAAACTAATAGACTGCTCTAAAATGACATTCCACTAATTATTTTTTTAACCATTTTGTTGCTAATCCTTTTCTTTCCATAATACACATAATAATGGGCTCATTTCCATACTGTTTCCCTGCAGGGAATTAAACATTTTTATTAAACTTTTCATTGTGCAGAGACAACTTTCTCATCTTGGATATTTTCTTTGAGGCCCTTAACTATGAGACAATAGAACAGAAGAGAGCGTACGACATCGCTGGACTGCTGGGTAGGTTTGCAATCCACACACAACAACCATCTACTGTCCATCTAAGAGTATTAAAACGGATAGTTCACCCAAAAATGGTCATTTCAAACCTGTTTGGCTTTCTTTCTTCTGCAGAGCAAAAAATGTGATTTTTTTTCACACTAATGTCTCGTGTTTTTATTCAAATAATGGAAGTCTATGGGTTTTGGCAGTGCTGTTGACACACTTCTAAGCTATTTGGGGTCTTTTTGACCACAAATGACGTTTTTTGGAATTAAAAATCCAAATGCAACTTGACTTTGTGATATCAACACTTTCTAGATCTACAAAAAATAATAATATAAATATAATATATAATATAAATGAATAATTAAATAAACAAGTAAACTGGAAGGATAAAATTGACTTTAGCACAAGAAAAAAATGCTAATCTCAGACAAAAAATTATATTTTTTGTTTTAATTGCGATTTCATAATATGTAGATATGGAAAAATGTATGCGAAAATTTCTTTCAATTAGTCAAATAGTATATCAGATAGCAATAGCAAATACTGTAGCTCTGCAGTGATCATTTTTTACTCTTAAAACTATATTTTCCAACATATGCCAAGTTTTCCATGTTATCTCCATGAATGAAAGTTAGAAATGTGGGTGAATTTTACATAAATTGTTGTTATTTTGAAAAGAAAAAAAAACATATTTGAAAAATATTTATTAATTTATTTCTATAAATTTAAAACATGCCATAAATCCCCCCAAAACTGCACACATGTAGAGTAAAAACAGTACATTTGTTAAATTTATTTTGTTACAACATCACATTTTATTGCCTGGGAGCACATCCCGATCTAAGTCATACATAAAAATACATTTATATCATTCAACAGAGTGATTGCTGTCAGGATATGAGAAGACTTTCAACCAGTATAACAAAAAATGTTCGTGTAGAGAATCACCTATTGCACCTTCAGGTGTTTTTAGTGGATTTTGGATGTGAAATTTACTGCCGAGCCAAGCTGAATGTTAGTAAGGAGAACTGTATGAAGAGTTTTGACCTAAGTGTTGAGAAATGGGTCCCAGCGATTGTGTGTATGTTTGGTTTTCAATTCCAGGAGACATTGGTGGACAGATGGGGCTCTTCATTGGGGCCAGTATTCTCACTATCCTGGAAATACTTGACTATATCTATGAGGTATCTTCACTTCATTGTGAAAGGACAGTCCTCTGACATTCACAAACACACAAACATCTCTTGTCCTTTCAGTCTGCTTTTAATCTTTATCTCTATAGGTGGTCAAATATAAAATCAAGAAACTCCTGAAACCAAAGAAGAGTCAGAAACAACAGAACCAGCAGAACTTGATCCAAGAGCAGATCCAGAGAACAAAGAACCTGCGAGCTCAGCTGGCTTCGGGAACTATAGCCACAGTCAGATTCGAAGAAGTCAAAGTCAAGGTGAGTCACAAAAACTTTGTGATTTTTTTTTTTTAAGATGCACATAGTATTTGAAGATCATGTGATTTGTTTGTCAACAGACAGCGAATGACGTGGCTCAGCCGCACAGCGCACATCCCACTTCAATATTACCAAATCATCACAATGCACAACCGGTCGTACAGCAGGACTTTGCTTGTTGAGGGATGCTTCGTCTTCTCTCGATTTGTTTTTTTCTCGAATCACTGAACTTGAAATTGGGACCCTGAATGGATCCTGTACACTGAAATATACATTTCATTTTTTTTTCCACTTATAAAAGCTACAGCCAAAGCCTAATCCGGGACCTCATCATGTGAAATCGGCTCAAACCAGTCACACTGCATCAGCGCTCACACTCTTCAAAGTCAATGAAGAAATGAAGAAACCACATGTGCTTTTGTTGATTTGTGTTTTTTTTATTCCTTCTGGATGGACCTATCACGGACCTAAAAGAAGAAAAACGGTTGCATTCACATATAAATTACCTATTTGACCGGACAAACAGGAACTCACTGAAAGTTGAAGCTGTTGCCAAGTGCAGAAAAACTTGGTGGTTCTTCTTATGCTAATGTACAGCGCTTGTGCCATTTCACTTTTTCCACATTTCTTAATAACATTATGAGACTTCTCAGTAGGAGATCAGCTCAAATATACCACTCGTTTCTCTGTGAGTAGGTGTTATGTTCTTTTTCGGTCTTATGTAACTTATCCATTGTGCTATAGTCCTTATAATGAAACGACGAAACACGGAAAGCACCACACTAGAGCGCACCGTTGTCTGAAATCATCATAAATGTAAACACTATTAAATAATATCCTTTATATGAAAATGAAAAGGTAAAAGTGATTTTATTTTGTATTCAAATACAAGCACAGTAACATTTTTCTGAGTATCCATCCGGTCTAAAAAGGACACAATAATCCACCTAAAACAAAACTGTCAGAGTAAAACCAACATTAGTTCTTCTATTATTTATTTATATTTTTTTTATATAATTTTATGTCATAAATAATACATTACTGGTCATAAACCAGAGCCTTTTGATGGAATATGCATAATATATTTCCACAGATAAACCTTGTACATGAAGACAGCATTTCAAGGAGGAAAAAAAAACTGCTTTTACTGCCATCTAGTGGGCTTAATACTAAAACACAAACACCTATCATGTTTCATCAACACCACTTTGTATGAACTTTGTAACACCAACTCAATTCTAGTGGCATTCAAGGGTAGAGATGGAATCATGCAAATTATTTGGTGAATAAAAGTTGAATTTCACATGGATACACTAATGATTTTGACAAGTTGTGAGCAAATGGGTTGTGATTACACAATAATAATAATAATAAGGACAATTTAGCCTTACCTACATTGACACACTTTCTACAAATAGAATTAGAGCCTCTTAAGCTCTTCATCTGAAACCGGTTCTGTTAGCAGCGGCAGTAAACATCTGCAGCGTGATGCTTTAACTCTATAATCTCATTACAGCATGTCAGTTCCACAGAGCACAACACCTGGTGCTCAGCTCACAAACAAACAAGCACAAGCACCAAAACATCATTTTGACATTATAAATATTCTTAAATATTAGGTTCATGTGCAAAACAAAACAACAACAACAACAAAGTGTTTTGTGTTCATTTGGTTGCATAGTTGAGAAGCATTCCACATTTAAAGGCACAGATTTTTACACGGACAATATAGTTAGGCTGCCCCAGACAGCCACAGCTAACGGGAAAAGGAAGTGTGGGAGGAATACTGGAATGCATTTTTTTTTTTAACATGGGTGGATTTAGAAATCTGGAATAATGCAAAATACATTGAGGAAATAGCTTTACACATTCGCCCTTTCTGAACTGTCCGGTTTTCTTGTGAATATTCTTTATCCTCTCTTCCCTCAGCTGCAGTCACAATAAAAAAATACAGTATAAACACTGGAAAATTCTATTCACATTCGCTTTCCCTGCTCCGTCACTAGCCCAAAGCATACTTCGGTTTTTTACATGTACGCTAGTCAATGGTTTTCTCCTAAACCGGTTAAGCGCAAACCCCGCACCACAGCCAATTTCATTGGTCAACTCAGTCACATTGTCAACTGTAAAGAAAAGTTCAAACATCATGGATCTGATCGAGAGTTCAGAAGTATCATTATCGCAACAAACAGTCATTTAAAATAACGCTATTTATCAGGCTGTGCTACTGACGCTATACTGAGTTTATGTTTAGGGGTTAATATTTGTTTCAGCATTAAAGGGTTAATTCACTCAAAAATGAAAATTATATGTCTATATATATATATATATATATATATATATGACTTTCTTCTTTCAGTCAAACACAATTGGAGATACAATAAAAAACATTCTGGCTCTTCCAAGCTTTATGATAATTATATGTGAATAATTATAGTATTTTGAAGCCCAAAAAAGCACATTCAGCCATCATAAAAGTACTCCATACGGCTCCAGGGGGTTAATAAAGGCCTTCTGAAGTGAAGAGATGGGTTTTTGTAAGAGAAATATCCATATTTATAGACTATAATCACTGGCTTCCGGTAACATCCGTCCACGTGTTCATGAGAGAGTCGAGTATGATGTAGGAAACAAACAGGGCTGGGCAACAAACTCCTCCGACATTTCTCTCTAAAAATTCTTGTTTTAGACTTCTAATTCGTGACCGGTGTTTTGTTTCCGCGTCAGTCAATACGACACCTCAAAATTCACTCTTCCAGCGGAATCGACTTATGTATGGAAGCCAGTGATTCTAGTTTATAAAATTATAAATATGGATATTTTTCCTACAAAAATGCATCGCTTTGCTTAGGAAGGCCTTTATTAACCCCTTTGACTTGTATGATGGATGGATGTGCTTTTTTGGGCTCCAAAATATCGGCTACTATTCACTCCCATTATAAAGCTTGGAAGAGCCAGAATATTTTTTTAATATAACTCTGATTGTGTTCGTCTGAAAGAAGATAGTCATATACACCTAGGATGGCTTGAGGGTGAGTAAATCAAGGGGTAAATCATTTAACCCTTTAAGGAGTTGGTACACTACACTTTTCGTTCCGTAGACTTGCAAGAGATGGGAGTGTGATGTTATATTACAACTGCTGCAGTGTCCAAAAAAGTCTAGTGTGAGGATGGCTTTATGTAGGAAATCAGCACTGTGATTGACATGACCTCTGAAAGCTTTAGAATCAGCTGTGTGACAGAGTTTGTGCGGAAGTGGTTTGGAGGGGAAATCATGCTGTGAGCACAGTGCAAATGAAAAATGTCATCATTTGCATAGTATGCATACACTGTACTCACAATATGTAGCCAGATTTTTTTAACCATGCATACTTTACACTTTTGTTGCAGTAATTAGTTTGTCCACAAGGTGGAAACACTGCTATGATCTGTTGTTTCACAGTCATAAAAGAAACAGGTGAAGTGTACTTTGAAAGGCCATAGCTGCATCCGAAATCACATAAAAACAGAACAGAGAATTCACAGTACTCATTAAAGAGTAGTCAAAATGTACACGGATGAACACTTTACTATCCCATGAGGCCAGGGGAGAGGATTTGTGAATGGCAGTGAAGTGATGCACCTGATGCTGGTAGGTCACATGACAGTGACAACTTGGCGAATGTAGTATTCAAAATAAGTACCGAGTATGCAATTTCAGATGCAGCCAATGAGTTCGGCTGTACACATATGCTAGCATTTGAAGTATACATTGGGCTTAACTACACTAGTCTGTAAGGTAAATAACATTTGCAAATTAGGAATACAACATTAAAAGGAATCCATACTAACAAGGCAGCAACATGAGATGTGCTGCAATACAAAATTCTAAAATTCTTCAGAAAAGCACAGTGAAAGAAGTTTTTTGTAGTGCATTAACAGTTGCGAGACAAGTGCTCACTGAGAAGATGTCTCTAGACATTAAAATATTCCTTTCAGAACACTTTGAATTCAGTAAGATAATCAAACCGCTTTTACTAGAGAACTGGTTGAAAGATGTTAAGGAGTGCTAGCGGTTAGCCAGTCTACAGTTACCCCACTGTTGCTTCTTTGGGAGCTCCTCAGGTGCTGTTTCTCTGCTCTTGTTCAAATATTAGCATGGCGAGCTGGGAACGTGATCCCTGACTCTCCAGAGAACTCTGGATACAGCGGTGGAACACGTCCTCACTTAGCCGAGGATCACAGGTCCGGTTGCGGTACGCCTGGCGCAAAGAAGGCTCGACAGCACGGAACACATGTAGTCCTGAGTACTGCACAAACATGTCATAAATATCCTGGCTCTCCAGCAGCTCCTCGTTCTCCTGCAAATCCCCAGACATCCGCGTGCGTGAGGACATGTAGTCAGAGTTGTAGAAACACGCCTCCTCAAAGGTGTAGCGGTCAAAGTGGCCCGCTTCACGGACTAGGTCTTGTGAGGTAGGGGGAACCTGGTCTGGATAAGCCACGCTGGGGTCAAAGTCTTGGAAATGGATGGGAAAGAACACCTGCCAGCCACTGATGGTGTTCATACGGCAGCGGTTCAAGAACTCTGAGTTGAGTACTGTGTCAACTGTGACCAGGAGGAAGAGTGTTTCCACCGGGTGCTTCCTAGAAACAATGTCCAGGATCCGCAGGACACCAGGACTTTCTGTCTTTATGCTGATCCAAGACACCTTCACGCTGGGATATCTGCGCTCAACGGCAGCGATCTTAGCCTTGACCTCTGCGAAGATATCATTTGTACTCACTTTTTGGGCCTCAGCGGGTTCGTAGATGAAGATGAAATTAAGAACCGCATTCTCACCAGTCTCAAACAACTTGGTGGAACAGTGATCCAAGAAGTGCAGTGCTACACGGGACTCATAACTAGTCAGGGGCAGGAAGACGTGAACCCGTGTAGCCTCGGTGACATAAGGCATGGGGATAATCTCTACCTGGCTGAGGGGTCGCACAAGGTGTACACGGCGTGCGATAGATTTCTGGTGACCAGACTCAGTCGTGGCCTGGACCTGCAGGTCCAAGGTGTACTCCATCCCTCGTGTCTGGTCCAAGCGCCTGTAACCATTCACCAGCCGTGGAGCGCTCAACTGTACAAAAGGATTGTATTTTTTATTGAGCTCTTCAACAGCAACCTTGATGACGTCAGTCACGTCATCGCGATCAGCACCACTGAGCTGGCATTTAGGGGCACCGTCCACGCAGGAGAAAAGGTCGTCTTCGGTAAAGTAATCCCAACGCAGTACCTCAAAGCGGCTTTTGGGCTCAAAGGGAGGTGTGATGCCGACGGGCCATAGAGCACTCTTGTTTCCATCCGCTGCGACTTCACTGACATTCTTTATCTCAGACTGAGGGTGAAAAGTACATGAAAAGCCATTACACTTAAAAAATACAACACACTGTATCTTTAGGAGAGAAACAGCTTGTCACTGGGGCGGTAAACCCTTATGCGTACCTTAAATCATATTGAAGGCCTCATATGATCAACTTAAAGGGTTAGTTCACCCAAAAATTAAATTTCTGTCATTAATTACTCACCCTCATGTCATTCGAAACCTCTTAGACCTTCGTTCATCTTCGGAACACAAATTTTTGATGGAAACCAAGGGTTTCTGAACCACACATATGCAGCAACATCATTGCACTTTTCAAGGCCCAGAAAGGAAGTAAAGATATTGTTAAAATAGTCAACAGGACTACAGAGATTCAACCTTAATGTTATGAAGCAACGAGAATCCTTTTTGTGCACAAACACAAAACAAAAATGACTTAATTCAACAATTTTTTCTCTTCCCTGTCAGTTTCCTACGCTGTTGACATGTTCTATGTCAGAACGCTGGATAAAGTCGCTATTTTTGCTTTGTTTTTGCACACAAAAAGTATTCTCGTCGCTTCATAACATTAAGGTTGAACCACTGCAGTCGCGTCCACTGTTTTAACGATGTCTTTACTACCTTTCTGGACCTCAAAAGGTGCAATGACGTTGCTACCTATGCGTGGTTCATCAAAAATATCTTAATTTGTGTTCCGAAGATGAACGAAGGTCTTACGGATTTGGAATGGCATGAGGGTGAGTCATTAATGGTAGAAATTTCATTCTTGGGTGTTCCCTCTAAGGGTGCATATTAGTATTATAAGGTATAGTATCCCTGCTGAAGAATACAGCCTGAATTGCCTGTTGGTCCAGGCAGGTTTATGCTGGTTAGAGTTGGAATAGAGCTTGTCATTGTCATGTTGTTCTCAAAGAAAATTGAGCTGGTGTAGTTGGTCCACCAGCACTCCCACTTCCCATGCTTGGGGATCAGCAAACCAGCATTCCATGCTGATCCCTACATGCAAAACTTACCTTATGCTGGTGACCAGCGATTCCGGATTCTTCAGCAGGGATAGTACCTTAAGCTGGGTTCAGACTGCACAATATTTTTGTCTAATAATTTTGTAGACATGTCAGACTACAATTTTTTACAAGATGTCGTCGAGAAGGCGGAACTAGTGACTGACTTCCGGAAAAACGAGAGAGTAAACAAACAATTACTGTGTTCGAAATCGCCTCCTATACCCCATTCACTATTCCCTACATTACTCCACTGATATAGTCCACTTGAAGTAGCGAATGAATTCAGACACTGAGTAATAAATAGCTTGTGCTTGCTGTTTAATAATCATTTGAAGCTCCAGTGGGAAGATGAAAATATTTCTCTTGAACTCTGTCATGGAAATTATGCATAAACCTTAATTAAACAATTTATTAATTACTTTAAAATGAATTTTTACCCGTATTATATTACGCTGCAGCCACATTGGATCAGCGCGGTTAGGAAAATGAATGACTGATTCATCTTCTGGCCAGATGCAGGAATTCATTCGGCATGCGACTTTCAGTTGTACACTCGTTATTGCGGTGCGTTGTTGGATTGAATGAGAGCACTCGATATCGTCCTCTGTGGTTTCGGACACCCCTACAAATGGCGTTCCCTATGCCTATTTAAGGGTATGAGGGCGTTTTCAGACACAGCTAATGGCTACCAAAGCAGCATGTTAGGTTAATGCTAATTCCAGTACTCACCACCTCCGCTATCATTCGCCAGCCTTTTTTTACTCTATTGTAGTAGTCCTTTGAGGAAACATCATAAAGGCAGGAGTATTATTGCCACAGCTCCTCAAACCTTTCCTCCATTGCATAATTCCACCTAGCAGCATCAATACTATTTCGTTTAGTTTCGCTAAGCCATGGACTGAAAGAAAACTTAAACATACTACTCTTTTTGTCAGAATGTCGTGAAGCATGGGTTTTCGTCTACTATGCCTGATTTTAAGCTTATAGGTGAATTTCCACCACATGTCACACTAAACGAGATAAAACGATGCGTCCCAACACCCATTGCCGTTTACGAATCACTACACCCTACGTGAAAACCAAAGTTGGGGTGATATCATGTAGTCTGAACCACGTTTTAGGGTACTAATACACACCCTTTACAGCAGTGTTAATCAACTCCAGTCTTGGCGACCCTTCGACCAAAATGTTTTAGAGATCTCACTAATTAAACACCTGATTAAACTCATCAGATTTTTAGTTTGTTGAATAAAGAGACATTCTGGTAGGTGGGTCCTGAGGACTGGAGCTGAGAAACATTGCTTTAGGGCAAATATATATAACTTAAATTCATGCACACACATGCATATATATATATATATAAGTAAATAAAGACCACAGCACAATCTAACCTGCAGTTTTTCAATCTCCTCGTAGGTCCTCTGCAGTTCTATTTCTGTGAAATGTTTGTGCAGACGATACATAAGTTCTGCACGGGTCACTGGATGAACAGTGAGAGCATTCTGGAATCCGTCATTCCCCGTTCTGGGAAGGTCCATATTGTTTTCCATTGTAAAATAATTATAATTCAGCCCCTAAGGTAAAGCAAGATTGAAATAAGATCAGAACATTATATTGTATAAATATATATATATTATAAATGATTTTGGCACAATAACAAGAATGTGGTCAGTTGCAAAGATGGCACCTCTAGGTCAATTCTGGTCAGCTCTAGTCAGCAGACCCTTGCAATTTGCAGTAAATCTGATTAATGTCTTGTTGTAACCATGCTAATTAACAGCACAAATCTCAGCAGGTCTGCAGCTGGCCTGCCGAGAACAGGAAGTCATTTACTTTGTGGCTCAGCGGCAGAAGAAGTACATCATTCCACTCAAGTAATCCTCGTGTCTGGACACTCACTGGTTTTATGCTGGATCCAAACAGCATGTTCAGGTCTGTGTGGATTACTGATGCTTTATGGTCAGGTCACTGTTTTTACTTCATTGTTCAAAAGGTCCAAACTTGAGCCACTAGACTGTCCTAAACCCTGTATAATGATATGTTGCCCCTGGATGAGACCGTTTCATACACAGTTTTCCAGTGATAATCATTTAGCTTCATTTTGCTTTATCTGAACCTTTTTTGACAGATGACTGCATGATTGAGTTGACCAAATGTGAGGTGGGGTTTGCGCCAAACTTTTTTTTTTTTCGAGGTTGGATCATGTGATAATTGATTTCCACTTTCCAGCAATTAGTCTACAAATATGAAATATTTATATATTTTTTTATGAAATGATGTGATTCAATTATTGCAATTACTCTGAAACTACAATTATTTTTCATTAACTTCCAATTTATTTAAAGTTTTCTTGAAATAACAAATCAATATGTATAGAAATGGCCATACAAAATCTTTTTGTTTTTAAAATAAACCCCTTTTAGTCTGCTTTTGCAGTTCAATACAAAATAATAAATAATAATACAATACAAAAGTTTTAATGTTTTTAAAAGAAGCCCCTTATGCAAACTAAAAACAGTATCATCATTAAACATTATTACAATTTAAAATAACTTTTCTATGTTAATATATTTTAAAATGTAATTTATTCCTGTGATGCAAAGCATCGTTACTCCAGTCTTCAGTGTCACATGATCCTTCAGGATTCATTTTAATATGCTCATTTCAGAAACATTTCTTATTATTTTCAATGTTGAAAACAGTGATGCATTTTCTTCATGATTTTTGTTTATAAATAGAAAGCATTATTTGAAATATGTTCATTTTATTATTATAAATATAATACTTTTTAACATCTTTAACGTCACTTTTGATCAATTTAATGCGTCTTTGCTGAATAAAAGCATTAATTTCTTTAAAAAAAATAAGAAATTCATACCGACCCCAAACCTTTGAACGCTAGTTTAAGTCATGCAGAAACCCGAATCCAATCAGATCAGGCTCTTAAGAGTGCGAAAGTCTTCCTTAAACTCTATGCCAAAGCATTGAAATGGGCATAATCGACTAAGAAGGCAGCAGCCAGCACCCATGTCCAATCCCATTTAACACACCAACTCACAAACCATTGCTTATCACACTTATGACGTTTTACCAAATATATACACCGTTCTATACTGTATTGAACATATGCAGAACATTTTCACATGACTGTGAGCTTGTTTGAGTATATCAATGTAAATGCCTCAGAATTTGAAAAATACTGTGAACTATTGAACATTTGGCCTCCCTGATGCATTGAGCCTCTCAATATATAACAGCGCACCCTCTCAATAAAGCATGGGCCCTTGGGTAATGCGGTTTCCTGTCGAAACTAGAGACCCTGGGTGAAAAATGTAGTCATTTGTGACCAGTATAAACATTGCCAACTAAGGGAAACCAGCTACATGAAAAGTCTACTTTATCAACACAGGCCTGTTTTTAGAGTTTGCCTCCCTTCCTCCAGCTCATTTCGGCACACAGCTCTCTCAGCCACATTTGCCCTGGGATAGATACTATTTTAGCTTGTGACTAATTGGAATCTCATGATGTGAGAAATGTAACTGCCGTAGTGATTACGGGGAAGAAGCAGATGCTGTCGTGAGATTTAGTGCATTTTGTTAAAACGTGTGATAACAAAACAGAAACAAAGCTAATGAAATGGAAAGTTGATGGAAAATAAACAATGACATTTGCTCAATTTGCTCCGGATTGCATTTTTGTACTACATTTAAAGGCATGGTTCATCCAAAAAATACAATTCTGTTATCATTTACTCACCCTCATGTTGTTACCAAGGTTATTATAGTTAACTTAAACTAAAAAAAACATTTTGTTACTTGAAATAAAATAAACATTAAAGGCGTGCTTGATTATGATTTCACTTTTTTAACTTTAGTTAGTGTGTAATGTTGCTATTCGAGCAGAAACAACATCTGCAAAGTTACGACGCTCAAGGTTCAATGCAAAGAGAGATATTTTCTTTTACAGAAATCGCTTTTTTAGGACTACAACAAACGGCTGGTAGGGACTACAACGAGCTTCTTCCTGGGTTGGTGACATCACAAACCCCGAAATTTACATAAACCCCGCCCCCGAGAACACGAAACAAAGGGGGCAGGGCCATGTTCATCAAATCTATCAGTAGGATAGTTCGTGTATAGGTTTATACTGTTACTTCATTGTTGTATGCCTGTATATATGTAGGACTGTGAGGCACGACATTTCGTTCGAAAAAAGATGAACATGACGACACATGCTAGTGATGAGTTGATCAACTCCACAGCAACTACATCAATTTACAATGTAAGGTTGAATACCATTAATGACTATCGTAATTTTGGCTGGGTGAGATTCTCCAGGTTTGTTGTTGTTGAGCTGTTAAAGCTGTGTCCGCTTCTGGAAAGGGGGCGGGGGCAGCAGCTCATTTGCATTTAAAGGGACACGCACAAAAATGGCGTGTTTTTACTCACACCCAAATGGGGCAAATTTGAAAAGCGATAATAAATGATCTGTGGGGGATTTTGAGCTGAAACTTCACAGACACATTCTGGAGACACCAGAGACTGATATTACATCTTGTAAAAGGGGCATTACAGAAACTAATGAAAATTATAGAAACTATATAAAACTAATAAAAATTAAAAAACAACAAAATTAAAAAAAAAACTTTAACTAAAATTAAAATATCAAGTAATTCAAAAAATTAATAAAAAATCTGATTCTAAAATAATGTTTGTTGTTTCAATCTTGTTTGGCTTTCTTTCGTATGTGGAATGAAACTTCAATCTGAACCGTAAATAAATGGATAAAAAGAACTGAAATATTCTTCAAAAATCTACTTAAAACACATTTATTTCCAACTAAGTATACTTCATAATATATTTATTGACACATCACTTAAGACTTATTGATATAAAATGCACATTTCTTAATATTATGCCTAAAATGTGTTTTCATTTTATTATTATTAAATAATATTATCTATATTTTAATATATTTGTATGATTTTTGTATAATATCAGTATTTAAATGCAAGATATTTAAAGTGTATTTGCAAAAGTTCCACTTCAGCACAATTGAATATACTTCAGTATATCTTTAGTTGGATCTGAGCACTACTTCTGCATAATAAAGTGCATTAAGAACAAAATTATTTTTTCAGTTTCGCAGACTCTAATACTAGACTAGATTAGTATACCAAAAGTACAATTGCAGGGTGTTTTTATTCAGCACATTAATATGTAAATGTATTTTTAGTATACTTAGCACAAAATAAATGTATTTCAAATACATCGGGAAGCCATTCGAGTTTAGACATGAGGGTGCGAAAATGATGACAGAATTTTCATTTCAAATGCTCATATCAATTTTTCACAGATGCCATGAAGCAGATTTGAATCTCAATTAATCATTACCTCTTACCTCATATTCCTGCACACAGTTCATGCCTAGATAATCAATAATGCACCGACCGAGCCACTCATCAGGTCTCACACTGATGATGTCAGTCCTGCATTGCTCCAAGAAAGGCTGGAGCTTCAGAAGCAGTGCACGGGATAGTAGAAATCCTGGTCCGCTGTGACAGTACCTCCCCTGGGTTTCACCCCCAATGAACTCTCCTGGACGGCCCATGTAAAGCTGAAGGCCCATGCTCAGGTGGCTTACTAAAGCCTTCAACCTTTCGGGCTGGGTATAGGTATCATCCTGGACAAGGTAGAACCAATCATACTCAGCAATATGATGTTCTAGAAGATATCGGACGGACTGGTACATGTTTGGGACTGGACGCTCGTCACCGTGGGCCACCACAAACATTCCATTAGGGAGTTTACGATTGCGAGTGCCTGTAAAGAAGATGAGCCGGCCATCCAGGTGGTGGTTGAGGGTCCGGTTGATGGCCACGGCTAACGTGTTCATGGTGGCTTTGGAGGTAAATACTGAAACAAAGAGGCGTTCACGAATTCCAAGCTCTGTGCTGGCATACTTGGCTCTAAAAAGAAAAAGATAAAGGATAAATTACTAACAAGAGGAGTAAAGAAAAAGCTGCTGTGTCAGTGGGTCAGATAAACCAACACAACTATTTCTAAGATAAAACAGGCAGCGGATGGGTCATTTACTCACCGTCATGTCAAACTTTTCTGCCGTAGTTTTTTTTTTTCTCTTCCATTAAACACAAAATGATTTTCTTAATAATACTCATTCAAGTTTCAAAGTGTTTATTGTCATATGCACAGACAGAAAGCATGTTTCCCTGTAAAATGAAATTCTTACTTTGCCGTCCACAATAAATGTCACACAGTACATAATATATAATACAAAATAAGAGCAATGACGGCAATAAAGTGATATTGTGCGGTTCTGTATAAGTTAGAAAGTGAGGTAGTGCAGTTCTAGTAGTGCAAATGCGACTCTTTCCATATATAATGAGAGTTAATAGAAAAAAAGACCATCCAAAATCTGAAAACATATGATGTATTATTGCTTTGTATGAGGAAAATTTAGTTATTTAAAGAAAATTGTTCATTCTTCATGCCAAACATTTGAACTAGAGTGAGAAATAAAGATGTTTTGCCATGAATGAATGTGAATGCAAATGAGATCTCAGAACTCTGGCGGAGAGAAAGATTTTAATTGTTCCTCACGCAAAGGAATTGTGTGACTTGAAAAATGTGGAGATGTGCTCATTATGCAGCACTCTTTTACAGAAAAGAAAAACCAAAACAACTAAATAACAGCATACAGGTTTGGTTTGGGATGACGTGTGGCTAAGTTAAGTACAGTAATTAATGACAGAATTTTCATTTTGGGTGAATTATTCGTTTCTAGTTCTTGTGGTGCAGTACACAAGTTTGTATTGTTGAAAACACGCTTTGATCATTATTTTAAATGTAAAACCATATTATGTCATACCTGTGCCATACATGTATTTCTACCGTACTGTATGATGTACGGACGTCACGGTTTGGTTCATGCAGTTAGACGACAAATACAGTCAGTCATGGGTGATCCATACTGCGGTAATGCAACATTGTTTGCTAACCGCCACAACAGGAAAAGGAACAGATCAACAGCGCATGACTTGAGCACTTGAAAATGAAGTCCACTAGATAGTGCACACGCGTCAAATGACAAAGGAGGATACTTTGAAAGGTTTCAGAGGAAGCGGAACATGGAAAATTAAGTATAGGAGGGTTGGGCTTAAGCTTTGAAAGTTTAAATATAGTTTAAGTGGAGCAGTTATTCATTATTATTATGTACTTTTGTAACACAACATTTTTCCGTTTTGTAGTTGATTGTGACCAAATACCTTTTGTTTTTTATCGGCCCTGCAAAAAAAAGACCTATGCAAGAGTGCATTCTGTTCACTGCTTAGTGCGTACTACACTATAGGAGGCTGTTGCTGCACTAACTAGGGGACTAAATGCCGCAAAGTGAAACAAACTGTAAGTTGCACTACTGTCTGTTCAAAATAAAGAGAAACCTAGCATTGTGGATTTGTTGGTTGTCCAGTAACACTTTAGTTTAGGGTCCAATTCTCACTATTAACAAGTTGCTTTTTAGTATGCATATTACTAGAATATTGGCTGTTTATTAGTACTTATTAAGCAGATATTAATGCATTATTCTGCATGAACATATTCTGCATCCCTTAATCCTACCCGATACCTAAACTTAACTACATTACTAACTATTAATAAGCAGTATTTAGGGGTTTATTAAGGCAAAAGTGAGAATTGGACCCGAAACTAAAGTGTGACCATTTTTCCTATTGTGCCAAAATTGTAGAAAACCGTGACCCAAACGCCGAGATACAGAAACCGTGACTTCTGTGTACCGTTACACCCCTGATATCAACAGAATTGTGTTTTTAAGAGCTCAAATGTTTTGATAGCTAACAGAAATAAAGCATGCAGAATGTGACAAATGAATAAGGAAAATCCCTTACAACGGTACAATTAGCGTTGAAGTATTATTTTAAAAAATGTGTTTAAATAATGAATCATTAAATAGAGTAATGTATAATTTATATTTTATATGAGTATTTTTCTTAAGATAAATCTTTTGACATTGGTGAAAAAAGTGTTTTTTCTGACAGATGCCACGTCCCTGTGATGGACTGGCCATCCGTCCTGTTCCCTTGCCTATGATCCGAGATGCTGGGATAGACTCCAGCATTCCCACGACCCTACATAGGACAGGCAGTTCGGAAAAATGACGGATGGATGCAGATGCCACCCAATCTGATATATTCACACACTTTGTACATCTATCTGAGGCCCCGAAATGCTCTTTCAAACTAAATACAGTAATTAAAACTAAATATTAACCAGAACTAAAAATAATTTATTTGCAACCATTTTAAATACAACAAAGCTTTTGAACTATTTACTAATAACAATTTATTGTGTTTTAACAGTATTTGTCATTTTAGAAAACTATAGTTACCATATTAAACTGGTGTTCAATATAAAGACCTCATTATGACATTACTGACATTATCTTTACGTGTCTTTACAGACATTGATACGGCAAGCCGTTTTGACTTTTATTCATTTTCAGGATATGAACTTGTGATATCAACAATTACATTTTCACTAGTTAAAATGTTAATTCTTGATATCAACAATTCAATTTCCACTAGTATAAACTATAATTGTTGATATCAAGAATTGTATTTTTACTAGTGAAATCTCGCCATAGGCTGCCATTCAAATTCAATTGTTGATATCAAGAATTCATTTCTTACTAGTTGAAATTCCAGTTTCACATATCAGGAATACAATTCTTACTAGTAAAAATGCAAATTTCTGATATCAACAATTACATTGTTACTAGTAAAAATGTTCATTTCTGATATCATGAATGTGATTGTTACTAGTAAGAAAGCCGTTTTAGATATCAGAAATTATATTGATATCAGAAATGAACATTTTTACTTGTAGCAATTCAATTGTTGATATCAAGAATTATAGTTTTTACTAGTGGAAATGTAATTCTTGATATCAAAAATTGCCATTGTTACTAGTGGAAATCTAATTCCTGATATCAAGAATTAAAATTTTAACTAGTGGAAATGTAATTGTTGATATCACAAGTTCATATCCTGAAAATGAATAAAAGTCCAAACGGCTTGCCATACACTGTTGCAGTTCAGATTATCCGTCTCTGACATCACAAGGCCGCATCAGCTTCCAGAGGTCAAGGGGGCAAGATCTATAAATACCAGTTTTCTTTAGTTGAGAAGTTGAACAGCCCCACAGCCACAACGGGAATGCATTTCAATATGTTCTTCTTTCCTCTTTGCATGCTTTAAATAGACGGAACAGAATGCGTTCATCTCAGGTGGAGCTTTACACCTACCTGAAAACTTTTTTTGTGGGACCTTCCTGAGCAGGCTGGTTATAAGGCACTATTCTGGGCTCAAAATCCTCTTCGACATTGTCAGTTGTGCCAGTGGATATCGAACTAGGCTTACGAGCCCCTCTCGAGCTCCCGGGCTGCCCCATGAGCATCTCGTCGGCGGCTCCCATCCAGACAGAGTCGCAGGACTCATTCACCCAGGTGACGCTCAGGAGGCTCAGGGTGAATCCCAGAGAGATGCCCACAATGATCGGCCCGGTCGGCCTGATGAGAGAAACTAACATTGAAATTCTCATGCTTTCAGTCGGCGGCAGTAAACAGCGGACTATCCGCTCCTCAGCACAACGAGGAGATGCTTTCAGCTGAACGAGGCTGAGGAATTGCGGTCTTCACACCTATAAAGACAGACGCGACTGTCTCTGTTGCCTTCTGACGTGTCATCGCTCCTGACTCCGCCCTTTACTGACCAGACGTCAGTCAATGCAAATTCGGAAGCGCTGATTACTGCCATTGGACAGCGGCATGGACGGGGGAGGAGCATCTGCGAGACCGCAGCAAACCTAGCATTAACTCCAGATATAATTTGGGAGTAAAAGCGAATTTGGTCCTGGAAAGTTTCTGATCTTTCTTGGTCTCACTAGAGGGCGATCATTCTGTTTCACACTGTGATTATGTGGGAAGAAACATGGAGAAAACACCAAAAAAAGAATACTGGTAACACTTTACAGTAAGGTTCATTATTAACTAACCATGAGCAATACATGTGTTACTGTATTTATTAATCTCAGTTAACGTTAGTTAATGAGTATACAGTTGTTCGTGTTAGTTCACAGTGCATTGACTAATGTATTAGTAAATGTTGAAATTAACATAAAATAAAAGCTGTAAAAGAGTAGTTCATTAACTTCTTGTAAAGTGTTACCAGAATATTAATCAAAATAAGTAAATTAGGTGACACTAAACTATTAACTTTTACCTCAAAAAACTCCTAATTTACTGCTAGTAATAGTTAGTGAGGTGGTTGTTAAGTTTAGGTATTGGTCAGGATTAAGAATGTAGAATAAGGCATTAATATGTGCTTTATAAGTACTAATAAACAGCCCGTGTTCTAGTAATATGCATGCTAATAAGCAAGTGTTACCGTAAATTAATACTTCTTAGACTTTAAATATTTTAATTTTGAGAAGAAGAAAAAATATTCTAAAAGAGAAAAGAAGTTTAAAAGCATTGAACAAATGACAAATAACCTACTTAAATAATACTAATAATAATCGCTACATAATGCATGTTAGTCGCATGTTAGCTGTTTTTTTTCTAAATTTCGATGAAAGTTTTTAGTAAATATTACATATAAAATTTAACAGTGATATTAATCCAACATGCATTAACTTAAAAAACATCACATAATGTAAATAAGAATATGTTAATAACTCAATTTTGACAAAAATGTCAAATACAAACGTATAATTCCAAGGTGACTATATATATATATATATATATATATATATATATATATATATATATATATATATATATAGTCACCTTGGAATTATACGTTTGTATTTGACATTTTTGTCAAAATATATATATATATATATATATATATATATATATCTACAGTAGATATACAGTAGATATATACAGTGTCCTCCATAAGTATTGGGATAGTACAGACAAAATTGCTCTGTTAGCTGTGGTGTCAATATGAGGCAGAAGTACAGAATTGGCTGTTTCAACACAAAATATTTCACCAAGCAAGAAGAACAGCACTTTTACAGTTTCATCCCTCTGCCTAATACGAGCATAAGTATTGGGACGGTTTAACTTAAAGCGAATGTAAAAGTGTAAAAGCTAACATTTAATTGTAAATCCCTCGCGAGCAATCACAGGAGCGAGTCTGTGACACACAGACATCACCAGACTCTTGGTTTCACACTTTGAAATGCTTTTCCTGGTCTTTAATGTTCAACGGTTGCTTGTTTTGGGGATTTTTCTGCCTTCTTCAGCTGGTGAAATGCTAGGATTTACTTCCATGCCCACAGGTGTATAAAATCAAGGCATGCAGACTTCTTCTACAAACATCTGTGAAAGAACGGGTCGCTCTCAGGAGCTCAGTGAATTCAAGCGCGGTGCAATAACTCCATTCGAGACGTTTCCTCAATACTAAATATTCCACGGTCAGCTGTTAGTGGTATTTTCACAAGGTGGGAACAACAGAGAAAATCACAGAGCGAATGTTGAGGTGCGCAGAGGTCAATAGCTACAGACTACAGTCCATAAACACACGGTGTGGAGGAACTTGAGTGACCTCAACCCGATTGAACACCTTTGGGGTGAATTAGAGCGGAGACTGTGAGCCAGGCCTTCAGAGCCTGACCTCGCAAATGCGCTTCTAGAAGAATTCCCATAAACACCTTGTGGAAACCCTTCAAAGCTGTAAAGAATGGGCTAACGCCATATTAAACCCTACAAATTAAGAACGGGCTGTCATTAAAGTTCATGTAAAGGCAGACATCACGATATTAAATTGTAACAGGAGCAGCTATCAAACAAATTATTTCCTAACATCTTCTTTGGATACACACATGCGCACAATCACAATCATGCTATACTTTGCACACACAGCAAATACTCTCAGACGTAAAATGTGCACAGACACAAAACACAGCTCGGATCTGTCTTTCTCCGTCATTCTCTCCTCCCCTCGAGCATCACATCTGTTCTTTACACTTCATGCCTGAAGCTGAAGACTCTCGAGAGCTGTGCTGGTGTCTTTCTGTCCCACGCTTGTTACAGAGAAAACATTTTTCTCTTTGTATGTGGTTGTTAAACACAGTGAATATTCGGAGAATATTCCAATCTCCTAGGGCTGATCATTACTTACTTTAGCAAGGAGCAACTTAATACTTTTGGAAATACTACATTTGATACCTGCTTTGCCTTAAATATAATAACCTAATAAAGCCTTAATAAATCCAGCAAACTCAAAATGGGATGCATGGTTGATCTGTGTAGGTGAAGCTAACATCAATGTTAATTAAAAAAATGGACAAATACAAAAGAACTGTAAAAACATTTTTTGAAGTATAGAATTTTCCTGGAACCTGGAACTTTCAACCTCGTTGCTGATCCTGGAACAACATTCCAATCCACCAATCAGATTTGAGGGACAGTTTTTGTCAAGTTTAGGCTTAGAACCAGAGTTAGGAGCTTCTACATCAGTGTTTTTCACCTGTGTTTCCCTGTAACTTATGGGTAGGGTTAGGTTTAGGGGTAAAGATATGGATAGAAGTACGTTTTCGGACAGGAATGTTGCTCCAGGATCAACAAATGATGTTGATATTATCTTGCCTTGCAAAATCATGCAGTGGTCTATTTCTTCCACTAGATGGTAGTCAATCCTTAAATCAATTTCCTTCAAATGGCCGCAGAAATGACTTTTGCGAGGAGTAAGATGTGCTCTTTGAGTGCCATTTGTAAACATGCATTTATGTTTTGCAACAGTTTTAAACTGTAATATGAACACAGACACATGCTATATGAAAAAATATATATATTTTAAGAGCATTTTGCTATAATGTTCCCATTAAGTTATGAAAACATTCAAAATATTCAATTTTTTAAACATCTTCTATTATACTTTATTTCGATAGTCTACTTTACACATTCTATAAGTAACTACATGTGAACTCTGTTTATTTATAAAAAAATATTTTCTTGATTTGTTATAACATTTTTTCTTTTGTCAAATCAACTTAGATAATTAATGTAATTCAGATAGCATAATATTTCGAGCTTCTGTTGATACAACCAATCGCCTTCATTATATTAACTCAAATTTTTCATTTCAATGAACTCAAAAATTATAAGGCAACCAGGTAAATAACTTTTTTAAGTTAAACCAACAATTCTATTTTACAGTGTAGAGTCTTTAGGGTTCGTGTTAGTAGAATAACTCGTACAAGTAGTTGCAAAGTAACGTCCGTATCATCAAAATAAAGTGTTATCAGATATTAAGTCTGAATTATATAGTTGCTGTTAATGTCTAAAGGCGACTATCAGAATAAAATGTTACCCATTTTTCTTGGTTATGTGAACATTCCATTTTATCTTTTTGCAAGCATTGTTACTATTGAAAACATCCAAAATGAAATGAATGTTTGCAAAATGATTGAAATAATTGTGAAATATCTATATTCCATCTTGAGGTTCAGTGGAATGACTGAAAAATGTTATAACTCCTTTATGAAACTTTTATCCACTTGTTCATCCAAAAAAGTACAATGAATAAAGCCATAAGGGTTGATTTGAAGGTCAAAGACCTTTCGGAGTGGACGGAGATGATTGTCCAGACCCACAGTTGTGTTATTCACAGTAAGCCATCGTAGTGCATGAGGCCCAGAGCCAGGCATTGTTCATTCACAGCTCACAGTTTTCATCTGAACACTGAGGCTGTTTACTGTCTCTGGGATAAACGCAAGGAATGTATGGCAGAGTTTACTAAATAATGTCGCTATGCCACCGCCTCCCTCGGAAAACCCAGATCACATGATCGCAGAGGCTTCTGCCTCTTCAACGCACCCAGTGTTATTTGCAGGAAAAGCCATATTGACATAAAGCCTTTTATTATGGGTTTCCTTCCTCATACCAAGAGCAAGCTGTGACTGTATAGTATAACAGATTATAGGTTTCAATTAAAGGGATTTTACATGAATATCATAAACTAGAAATGCACAATAAAGTTGGTTATTGTTACTGAAAATGTGGAAAAACTTTAAAAAGATGGCATTTTCAATGTTTCTTCATTCAATTTAGAAATATTGTTTATATATCACAAAAAAATTTTTTTTAGAAAAGTCATATCAACAATTAGGAAGTCTTTTTCAGTGGAGAAAAATTTCTAAACTTAAGTGTCCTGTTCTGTGTGTGTGTGTGTGTGTGTGTGTGGGTGGGTATTCCCTACATTATGGGGACCAAATGATCTTGTGGGGACATTTCTTTTCGGTTCCCAAGAGGAAACAAGCTTATAAATCATACAGAATTATCTTTTTTGAAAATCTAAAATAGCAGAACATTTTCTGTGATGGGTAGGTTTAGGGGTAGGGGTAGTGTAGGGGGACAGAATGTACAGTTTGTACAGTATAAAAACCATTACGCCTATGGAAAGTCCCCATAAACCATGAAAACACAACATGTGTGTGTGTGTGTGTGTGTGTGTGTGATGTATCTTCGTACTCCAAGAAACCGTAACAGCCATTTTATGAACTCAAGCACAACAACTAATTACTATGCTGTCATTTTCATTTAGGAAAATAAATAAATAAAAAGGGCAGATGCAAGAAAATATCATTGACCGTAAAAGGCTTCTCGACCCATCCCAATATTTCCCTCAGAGAACGATGAGAACTCTTATAAAAGGAGTTTTATCCAAGTTTGATATTATAAACAAGATGATAAAGCAACGAAAGTCAATTTAGGTTTTTCTCTGCTCCTCAAATGTGATGGGAAGATTTGGCATGGACGTTTAAAATTCATTCTGTTTGGCCTGAAAATGTTCTAACAGACAAACTCTGGCTGATAACACTGGATACTGATACAGCCGCGGGGCCAAGAAGACTGCCAAGGTCAACACAGGCGAGAGAACACTTTATGAAAAACATATCAAAAACGACAGCTGGACATCATAACACTAATTTAAATTTAAGGCCTGATGAAAACGAGGAATAAAACGAAAACAAAACGAGACGAGTTTTCTGGTTGACATAAATCCATGCGAATCATTTCTGTTTCCAAAACAAATAAGGGCTGCGCGGGTTTACATCAACTAAATGAGTGTCATGTAGGGTTTTGTTTACAAACTCTTGAACTTTTTGACTTGACAGGGATTTTTCTGACGCTACGTCAACAGAGGTGGAATGCGCGCGTGCCAATAGATGTTAATAAGATACGAGAGACGCGCTGCTCAGAGGAGAGGCGCGCGGGATCTACTCGGCGGAAACTTGCTTATTGTTTTGTCCCACTAAAGAAGACTATATATTTTTTTTCTATTGGGTTAAAATCAGCGATGATTTATTAGTCCTCGTGCATCTACTTTTAAGCGCATCACAGGGTCTCCACTTAGTTTTAATCGTGTCTCGTTTAAAACGCTTTCATGCAGATCACGAGCATTGCTGGATATGATGCTAGACCATCGTTGGGACAGTTTCAGGTAGATTTGACCTGTTTGTAAATCCCTGGATGATGCTCTCAATGCAAAAACACGTCCTCTTGTTCCTCATTATCCTCAACTCGAGCCCCACACCTCTGCAACGAAGGTAAGATGTGGCTTCATTCCTGCCTGTTGATATTCTTGCGTAAATAAGGTCTGTGAAAACGAGTGCAATTAGATTACACCAACAAAAGAAAGAATTTATGAGTTTGCATTCAGGTTCAACAGGCCTTTTTAAATAACAAGAGGCAATGATCAGGGCTGGGTAGGTTACTTTTAAAATGTCTTTCACTGCAGATTACAAAATGCATGCTTTAAAAAGTAATTTGTAACGTATTTTGTTACATTACTCAAGTTTAGTATCTGAATCTAAATACTTTAGAATACTTTGGAATACTTTGGAACACAAAAAAGGTAATTGCAAGATTTTATCTCACAATTCTGACTTTTTCCCTCAGAATTGCGTGATATAAAGTTGTAATTGCGAGTTATAAAGTCAGAATTATGAGGTATAAACTCGCAATATTGAGAAAAGTCAAAATTATGAGATATAAAATGAAAATATTGAGAAAAGTCAAAATTATGAGTTATAAACTGAAAATATTGAGAAAAGTCAGATTTATGAGAAGTAAACTCGCAATATTTAGAAAAGTCCGAATTATGACATATAAACTCACATACTAAATTCACAATTGCAAGAAAAAGTTAGTATTGCAAGTTTATATCTCCCAATTCTGACTTTATAACTTGCAATTGTGAGTTTAAATCTCACAATTCTGAGAAAAAGAAGTCAGAATTGTCAAATGCAAACTCACTATTGTGAGGGAAAAAAACAAAAAAAGTTGCAGTGACGAGTGAATTATAAAATGACTCACAAACAACTATCACAAAACATGAAAACAGTCGTGGATCATCAGGTCATGACAGGACAGATAAGTTGACAGTTGGGCAATTTTTTTTTATAAATTCAGTCATTTTGCCTTGTTCAGGACAGAACTAAAGAAAAATAACAACATTTTTATGATCCCTCTTAAAAGTATTAAAATGTTGATGAAACTTAACTCCGCTTTTTCAGACGGTCAGAGTCAGAGAATCACCAATCGCTGTTTAAATGACATTAAAACTCAAAGTAATAACTTTGGTAATCTAAAATACTTTTCAGATGTAACTGTAATCTGATTACCACCCATTTAAAATGTAACTGTAATGAAATACAGTTACTCAAATTTTGTATTTTAAATACGTAACTAAGTTACTTGTACTTCGTTACTCCCTGACCCTGGCAATGAAAGGAGGGTGGGTCATGACTTAAAAGATGAAAGGAGGGAGGAGAGGAAAAGAGCATCAGGAAAAATACAATAAAACAAAACTTTACTTGGAGAAGACCATTTGAAATTGTGTGTGAGGGTCTTTGTGTGGAAATTGATGTTTCTTTTGCACCACAGGGTGGATGGCAACCCTTTAGTGATGGATCCCAACAGTATCTGCCGTAGGACTAGAACGTTGGGAAGCAGACATGCCGACCTGTGCCAGTCTCAGCCTGAGATCATTCAAGAAGTGGCAAAAGGTGCCCGGCTGGGCATACGCGAATGCCAACATCAGTTCCACAACCGTCGCTGGAACTGTACCAGCCAGAGCAGAAACCTGGCTAAAATCCTGCAACAAGGTGAGGAACAAACAAAAAAGCTCCTTGTGATATATATTTATACATTTGGAACTCAAAAATGTAGATCTAGCAGATCTTGATGCTCCAATTGCGTTTATGATTTGAATAATAGGATTTTTTCCCCTAACTTTAATCCCTATAGGTCATAATTCTCCAGAACATCATTTCAAATCCCCATTGGGTAATTTAGTTTTGAGTAAAAAGCGCACTAATTTCCCAGTAATCAAATCATTATTATTATTTTTATTTTTTTTGGCTGGGACTTTTCTACATGTCAGACAATGCTTGTGCGGATTTGATTGCTAAGTCATTACTGACTATATGGCTTGTTTGTACATTTGAAAGGAATTTTAATTTCTTTCAGATTTTGAAATTGTGGTTGGGATCCTGGCTCTCTTTATTAACAGCGTGTAGTTAGCTTCATGGCCATTAGAGGGCATGATTGAACCATGAAAATAGTTACCTGACACAGAACATAAGAAAAAAAGGAGCAGAGCGAACGCTTTTATTCGTAACTTGGACCTCGTAGTGCATATTTCTAAGTGAGACTGAGATGAAGATTACACTTTTTTAAATCCAAACATGACATGTCGATTGCCAAAGCTCTTCAGTTTATAAGTTAACTTTGTTTACATGTAAATTTGAGACCAAGAAGTGAGTGCGTCTTTACACTAAGGGCAAAAATGTTCTTTTGGCAGTTCAAGGTGTATTGAGGCAGGTCTAGACAACAAAGATGTCTGAGGAATGTGAATCTGCTAAATGAGTTATTGTTAATGCGGCAATTCCTTGAATTTTTAAGTGATCTTGGAAGTGGGATGGGCTGTTACTCTAAAACAAGAGTTTAGATAGAGATCACAATCAAGCGCATACCATGATCCATAAGACACTTTTTCAGATGGTTATGCGTCATTTTGTAAAGTTTTGTGTAGAAACTGATTTGCTTATTGAGTTAAGGTTCTATGAACTGTTCTCTAGATATCCGGGAAACTGCATTTGTGTATGCTATCACAGCTGCTGGGGTGCTGCATGCAGTGACACAAGCCTGCAGCCAGGGGGCGCTGCCACAGTGCGGCTGTGTGACCCTTCAGAGCTCCTCTCAAACTCACCATGACTCCCCGGCAGAGGAGGTCCCTATCCAGGCTTCACCTGTTCAAAATGGGCACTGGGATTGGGGGGGCTGCGGAGATGATGTGGACTTTGGCAACGAGAAGTCTCGACAGTTCATGGACACCAGGCAGAGAAAAGGCAAGAGCGACATCAGGACCCTTATTGACCTGCACAACAATGAGGCAGGAAGACTGGTACGTTTACATTTCTTGGAATACCAAAGGATAGCGTGGTACATGGGAGATCGTAGTAAATGTGATTTTTGTATTCCCATTTGCTTTAATAGAAAAAGAAAAAAAAACACTATTGGGTTTTTATAACTTTCGGAAAGCACTCTAAAAAGAAATTCAGGGGACCTTTTACCACAACTTTAATAAATGCATGGTTGCAAGTTAAAAATTCTAATTCATTGTTTTAATTAAACCTTTTAAGTTGCATCAACTTAATATCGTCTGTTGTTTAAACTCAAATTTCTGCATTTTAATGGGCTTTTTTTTAAATTAAGTTGTTGTAACTTAATGAAATTGTCTTGATAACTTTGGAAATTAGGCAGTGGATTTCTAGTTCCCAGCATGCTTTGCATAGGACTGGATAAGGAGAATAAATGTTAAAAAAATTAAAAGTTTGTTTTAGTGAAGGGAAACACCTGTTAGTGTTTGACATTTAAAAGAGTTTCTGTAATGTTGACGTTTTTGCAGTTATCGTTGTGCTGAAGAGTAGATCAATGAAGGTGACTGTGCTAATGCCAGATGTCTATTCTTGATATCAACAATTGAGTTGCTACTAGTAAAAATGTTCATTTCTGATATCATGAATGTGATTGTTACTAGTAAGAAAGCCGTTTTAGATATCAGAAATGATATTGATATCAGGAATTGATTTTCAGATATCAGAAATGAACATTTTTACTAGTATAAATTCAATTGTTGATATCAAGAATAGACATTTGCACTAGTAACAATGTAATTGATATCAGAAATTTGCATTTTTACTAGTAAGAATTGTATTTCTGATTTGAGAAACTGGAATTTCAACTAGTAAGAAATTAATTCTTGAAATCAACAATTGAATTTGAATGGCAGCCTATGGTGAGATTTCACTAGTAAAAATACAATTCTTGATATCAACAATTATAGTTTATACTAGTGGAAATTGAATTGTTGATATCAAAAATTGACGTTGTTACTAGTGGAAATCTAATTCCTGATATCAAGAATTAACATTTTAACTAGTGAAAATGTAATTGTTGATATCACAAGTTCATATCCTGAAAATGAATAAAAGTCAAAAGGACAGATGCACTTATGAAGAAAGTCTCATTTATCACTTTTCTCTCTTGTCATATGTGTGTACAGGCCATACGGATACAGATGCGAACAGAGTGTAAATGTCACGGCCTTTCCGGCTCCTGCACTCTTCGCAGCTGCTGGAGGAAGATGCCTCTCTTCCGTCAGGTCGGTGACTATCTCATGCAGAGCTTCCATTCGGCCGTTCGCGTGATGGGTGGGAATGATGGGAAATCGCTCGTCCCCATCGATCAGGATGCCCCTCCCCTGGATGCAAACGTCCTCATCTATTCAGCGGAGTCACCTGATTTCTGTCAGGCCAATCAAAGGACCGGTACAGAAGGCACGCAGGGTCGTGTGTGTAACAGCTCAGAGACTGGGCCGGGAGGCTGTGACAGCCTGTGCTGTGGGAAAGGATTTGCAGACTACACACTGGAACACGAGGAAAACTGTCTGTGTCGGTTTCACTGGTGCTGTGAGGTTCAGTGCCAGAGATGTGCTGTGAGAAAGGACGTCAGCCTCTGCTTGTGAAGCCCACTCGAGGAGTTATTGTGATAGTTGTGTTCAGAAGGGCACGTTTGGAGCATCTTCTGTGAAGCAGTGGCTTGTGAAAACAAGTGCTTTTTTTGATGGTCCACTGGTTATTGCGAACAAGACTGAGCAATATCATAATAGTCAGGTGGGAGTCGGGGCTTGTATGGCTGCTTTTGAAAATAAACATGTTGTGCTGCCACCTGCTGGTACTTTATTAAGAGAAATTAGGGTATATAGAAATCAAGTGTTTTCAGAAGAACACCTGGGAATGGGCTGATGATCTTGAAACTTGAGACTAAAACGACCTCTGATGCACTTTGGCCAAATCAAAGCTCTGTGGGACCATTTTCTTTGGTATTTGAAAATGAACCAATGTCAGTACTGTCCAAGGTGCTGAATCCCTGACTGATTTGTTGTCCGGCAAACCTAAAGATGCAGTCATTACCCGACTGATTTAGAACATTTGTTGGTTTAATTATGAATCATGTGTCTATTATTTTCCAGCAGTTTTCCTTTGCATCTGTACTTGCTTTTAATTACGTGCTTATGTTTGTTGCAAGACACTGAAAAAATGGTAGCCTAAAAAAAAAAAACGTGCAAATTAATTGATTTTATTCCAATCAGAAATTTAGTGAATCAACCTAAATTTATTAGGTTACACCAACAAAACTACTTATAAGTCGGGTACTAGCTTTATGCACTCTAAAAATACTGGATAAAATGGACAAAATGGCTAAATGTTTGCCCAACCTGCTGGCCAGTTTTATTTAACTCAACTATTGTTTAAAAATGACTATATATCTGGCTTAAAATGAACCCAAAATAGGTTAAATTAAAAATCAGACACATAATTACTAGAGGCAACAATAATAATTAAAATCAAAAGGTGGATATTTATTAATAAGCAATTTGATAAATGTTTATTGTTTGATTATTATTCATTAAATGTTCATTTATTATATTTATTCGAATTTTGAGTTCATTTTAAGCAAGCAATACAGTAGTTTTTAATCAATAGTTGACAGCAGGTTGGGATATTGTTGGGTTAAAACAACCCAGTTGTTGGGTTTGTCCATTTTCAACCCAACGTGGGTTGTTTTTTTTAGCCTGTAGGGTAACAGTTGCAGGTTTACCATATTTTCTAATCATAATCGGTGGCTAATGCTATAAGACTCATGAATGTCCACAAGGTGGAGCATGAACCTTCAGTGCTGCTAAAATGTCTGAGGCTACTTTAATGCACCTTAAAACGACCCTTTATTTGTGTTGTGTTGTGGTGTGGTGGCTATACCTATTTAAAACGTATGAATGATATAAATCATTTTGAAGTGACGGTGACAATCAAAAATACACAATTAAGAAAAACTTTTCCATTTCTTCTTTGCTTGGAATCGATTGTGTTTGTCAGAGAGATGCAAACTGACAGGTCGCCCACATAAGGAGTTGTTGGTAAAAAAAAAAAAAAAAATCCTGAAATACTCTCTGTACCCCTTGTATAAAAATAGAAAATGTGGAGAAAGAGACTGTCTAACCCACATACAGACTCATCTGAGATGCGAGCAAAGCTCCTCTGGTTGGTGAAACCACACATCAGTCCTTTCGCGTCGAATCAGGATTGGCAGATAGAGGAGGCTTATCCCGGTTTACAGGTCTGTACCTTTAGTTTTTTTGCCCGGCTACACATTGCAAGTCCTGCCCATTGCTCCCGCTGTCTGAGGCTGCGCGCGCAGTGGGATGCAGAAGGAGTGGCGGAGCGCGCGCGTGTGACCGAAGCGAGCATCGATTATCACATAGGTACGTTAACCTAATCAGCTCAACAGCTGTTTTTCCCCCCCACTGTACACCCAGTGGTCACGCGAAACATAAATGGACGTGAACCTGTGACTCTGAAGTCGCACCTCCCCGAGGCACTCAAGGCGAGACAGCGCATTCCGAAGGGCCGGTGGTGGGTGTTGGTCGTCAGTGGAAAAGATGGGCACGGTGCTCTCTATTTCTCCCACTTCCAGAAAAGGAGGGATTCTGGATGAAAAGACGGATGGAGCTAGCGGCAAGACGGAGAAGAGCCTCAAGCGCCATTCGGTGCTGATATCGGCTCTGACGTGGAAGCGGTTAGTGGCTGCCTCGGCCAAGAAGAAGAGTGCCAAGAAAGTGAACCCGAACCCACCCGTTCCTCACATCACGAACCCCGTGGAGCAGCTGAACTCCGAGAATCTTAAGAAGTCGCAATCAGGCTCCGAGCGCAAAACGAAGACCGGACCTCTCGCGGTGCCAGTCCCGACAGTCCCGGACAAAAGCCTTCGATCCAATCAAACCCAAAACGGAAAGCATCTGCTCTCGGTCCAGCGACAGCCGAGCAGCCGCTCCATCATCTCCCCGAGACGAGTCATCGTGCAAGCGTCCACCGGAGAGCTCCTGCGCTGCCTGAGCGAGTTCATGTGCAGGCGGTGCTACAAACTCAAAGAGCTCAGCCCAAACGAGATCATCCTGTGGTTCCGAAACGTCGACCGCTCGCTGCTCATCCAAGGTTGGCAAGACCAGGGCTTCATCACTCCTGCCAACTTGGTGTTCGTCTACCTGCTCTGCCGCGAGGCGGTGACCGAGGATATTTCCAGCGAGTACGAGCTGCAGGCCACCTTCCTCACCTGCCTGTACCTGGCGTACTCCTACATGGGCAACGAGATCTCGTACCCGCTCAAGCCCTTCCTGGTGGAGACCAACAAGGAGGTGTTCTGGGAGCGCTCCCTGCGGATCATTGATAAAATGAGTGCCAAAATGCTGCAGATCAACTCCGACCCGCACTTCTTCACCGAGGTCTTCCAGGACCTCAAGAACGAGGGTGGCTCAAACGACAGATGGAATAATAATAATAATAATCTGGACCGCTAAATGTGGCAAGGAGAGAGAAGCTCTCTGGTACCTCTCCACCCTTCCTCCGAGGGGGGAATCAATGAATGTAAGGCCCGACTGGTGTAAAGAGCGTTTCGCTCGGTTTCTGGAGACGGATTTCGCCTCAGCTCCGTGAGAGGAGGTTCTCACATGTGTAAAATACAACCTCCATCATCATCATGACCCAGTGAATGTCACGAGCGCGATCTGGGGCGTCTTCATAGTTTACTTAATGCATGCTTAAAGAATTCTACTCGTATCATCATTGTGGTTTTTGAAGAAGAAGAAGAAGAAAAAATAATTAATAATAATAATAATAATAATAATATTAAACGAGCTGTTGGTGCCGAGCGATGTAAATGATTAGCTTGTGCTTATTTTTCTATTAGTTCCAGAAAAGATGTTGTCACGGGGTGCTGGCCTGCAACAGACTCTCTCCTCCTGATGCTCTCTATCTGAATGTACTGTTTTACAACAAAACGGTTCTCTACAGTCATATGTGCCAATTGTCATAGTATAAAACGTAATGTTTTATATTGTATATTTGAAAATATATGAATACAAATACCTCCCTGCCGCTTCTTTATTGTTTTGATGGTGGAAAAAGGGGGACAGGTTGCGTTTTTTAGCGCGCGCATGAATGAGGAAGGTGCTGACATTCACGATATCGCAGGCTTTGCTTTGCTTTTTCAGCATTTTCAACAAAACCCGAGCGTTGAATGTCGATCACGTGCAGGAAAATCAGTGCATGCTTGATCAAAATAACCTGTCACAACATAAACCCGGCCTCTTTCCAGCTTTATTTTCACACCCGCGTTTGATCAGACTCGAGCTCTGTGTATAAATATGTGCTCTTTTCTTTTATTCATGAGGGGTTGCTAGCCGTGGTGCTGAAACCAGCCGTGAGTTTCGATTTTAGGCCTATAAGGTGATCTGAGTCTTGAACTGAATCGATTCTCTTACAAACCTCGACACGACTGTCGCATATCACGTTTCAGAGGATACAGTGAAGTAAAACTCAATATTCTACTTGGCTGTCAGACATCCAGACGTCATATGATTTGATTATATATATATATATATATAAATAATATATATATATATATATATAATGCTGAGACATACAGGTAGTCCTCAAGAGAAACGTCTTCGGTGTGAAAATGGCCTCAGGGGTGCATGAGTAAGAAGCAGCTGGTTTGAAGTGAGAGAACCCCCAGAATTTGTGAATAAAACACGTGGTTCGGGAGTTCGAACATTTGATTGGCTGGATTTTGGTGCAGTCTGATAGAAGTGTCATTGTGACGGAAGGCTGCAGAAGCGGCCACTGGAATTCATCGGGCGCATTCCGCTCCGTCTCTATGGCAACGGCTATATTAGTACAGGGTCTGATTCAGATCAAAGGCGTGGGATGAGAAAAGCTGTATCTCGTACGATAGCTGTATTTAAATATGAAAATGAATAGGCTATAGATGCAATGCAGTGTAATATTGATGTGCACCATTGATGCCTCAATGAGTGTGAAGCAGGAGAGTCACACATGAATGTTAACAAGGGCCCTTAAAGAGATATACACTGCACCAGCAAGCATGAATTAAGCATTATTCCTGCAGTGAAGCTTCTTGTTAAATAAGGCGTAATGTAATGTCTGATGGAGCCGCAGCCTCAGGCGGATGCGGTTGCCGTGGAAACGCCAGCAGCAGGAAGAGAGATCTAGGGACCACAGAAAGGACGAAGCAGACGATTAATAATTTTTCTTTCTGCTTTCTATTTTTGCCAGAGATGACCGTCAAACCTTTCGATGTGGGATTAGTTCCACAGGTTATAGTTCATCCAAAAACGATCAGCCTCATGTCGTTCTACACAGGCCTTCGTTCATCTTCAGAACACAAATGAAGATATTTTTGATGAATTTCAGAGAGGCCTCTGTTGTTAGCAAGATAATGAACACTTTCAATGTCCAGAAAGACACTAAAACATATTTAAAACAGTTCATGTGAGTACAGTGGTTCAACATTAATATTATAAAGAGACGAGAATATTTTTTGTGCGACAAAAAAACCAAAAAAATGACTTTTCAACAATATCTAGTGATGGACGATTTCAAAACACTGATTCATGAAGCTTTACGAATCTTTTGTTTCGAATCAGTGATTCGTTTCACGAATCAAACCACCAAAATCACGTGAATGATTGAAATTGCGAATCACTGATGACGTAATGAAGCCTCGTTTACTGAAATCACGTGACTTTGGCGCTCTGAACTATTGATTCGAAACTTCAAGTTAAATATTAGACGCAGTTTTATTTATCTCGAATATTGTTTAAAAAATTGTTTAAAATGAACCCAAAGTATGTTGGAAATCAACATTTATTAATATTTTTTATTAATAAACATGAATAATAATTAAACCATACACATATTTTAAATTGCTTATTAATAAACGTTCAACTTTTGATTATTATCGCCTCTAGTAATTATTTCGGGTTCATTTGAATACAACCATATAGTAATTTTTAAATAATAGTTGAGTTAAATAAAAAAAGAAACAACCGCTGGGTTAAAACAACCCTAACCCTTTTTTTTTTTTTTAAAGTGGCAACTTTCAGCAAATTAAAGCACATTAAACGCTAAACTTGGTACATTAATAAAAGTATGCAATGATAACTTCTGAAGCATAACAACTCATTTAAATTATAAGCAAATTCAAACAGCATTTTTTCTGGACCTACAACATTCTTTTCATTTTGTAAAGACGTCAGGATGATCAAGAGACACAGGTATGAAAAAACACAGACAGAATAAATTCATACAGTCATTTATAAGAATCAAATATACATATCATATACCATCATGTCAGTTTATTTCATTTTGTCATCAGCGTGAGCGATACTTTGTTTATCTTTGTACCTCATTCATGAGGGGCTTACGTCTTTCCGCCGGCTATATTGGTATGGGCTAATCTTGGCTATGAGATTATTGTATTGTCCCTGTGCAGTTATAGTTACAGCCCCTCTGAGACACTCAGCTGAATTCAGAAGACAAGATAATCCACAGCGAGTGTGTGTGAAAATAACTGATGGGCCAAGACATAAACAGTTTTATGCTTATGCCAATTCAACTGTATACGAAATATCAATATATATTATTACGATCTGCCTAGTATATATATATACATATACACGGAATTACAATTCTGTAACAATATTATATATGTGTGTGTGTGTGTGTGTGTGTGGGTATTCCCTGCATTATGGGGACCAAATGTTCCCACAGGTACAGTAATACTAGTAAATTTTGATCTTGTGGGGACATTTTTTTGGTCCCCATGAGGAAACAAGCTTATAAATCATACAGAATTATCTTTTTTGAAGATGTAAAATAGCAGAACATTTTGTGTGATGGGTAGGTTTAGGGGTAGAGGTAGTGTAGGGGGACAGAATGTACAGTTTGAACAGTATAGAAAACATTACGCCCATGGAATGTCCCCATAAACCATGAAAACACAACATGTGTGTGTGTGTTTGTTGAAGACTGGTTTGAGTTTTAGACCATCAGTGTGAGGTCAAAGAGAGTCAAGGACATTTTGTCTGGTCCTCACTTTCTGAGAGGCCTTTAAAGGCCCGTTTGAGGGATCAGGTTATGATTGGGTAACGGGTAGGTTTAGGGTAAGGGTTCAGGTTAGGCACTTAGCTGTGATGGGTAGGATTAGGGTAAGGCGCTGGAGATTTCATTGTGTCAATGAATGTCCTCACAAAGATAGATGTAGAAGAATGTGTGTGGACTTAATCTACTCTATACATTCTGCTAACTACTCTATAAGTACTAACTATGTAACATGTCAACCAGCAGTCATTAGAGTATTAGTGGACTGTTTGCTTTATACTTTATTTTGATGGTCCAGACATTCTACTGACTACTGACATTGCAAGCACATGCCAACTTATTCCCTAACCTAACTTGACCGTCTACTAATAATGAGAGATAGTTCATATGTCGTTTCTAAGTGACTTGTAGTTGTTAGAATGTCTAAAGTGAACGATCGAAATAAAGTGAAACCAGAGATTTCATATGAAATGCTCAACCAGACTGTATTAATGTGATCAAAATGCAGTAAAAACAGTAATACTATGAAATATCATCACATCTTTTTTTCTATTATATTTAATTTTCAGCAGCCATTACTGTAGCCTTGTTAAAAATGTGCTGCTTAATAGTTTTGTGTAAACCGTGATACATTTTTTCTGAATTATTTGATATATATATATATAAATTAAAAGTAAATATATATATTGACACAATCAGAGACAGCAACACAAAGTTGATTCTGCTCTAATTTGATCCAATATTTAATGTTTTTTAAAAGCGAGGTTAAAAATTTATTGGCTATATTTTGAGACAAAGGCCTTGTTAATGTGTTTCAGTTTTGTTCAAGGTAATTAAAGCAACAGTTTTTCAATAACAGAAGAATATGTAAAAGTATGGATTTTGGATAAAAAGCCCTTCTGTTTGAGTGAAAGACAATAATTAACAAGATAATAAACAGCTTTTTTTAATTTTAAATTTGTTGATATCATTTGGTTAGATTCAGATGGTAAATATCACATTTGGATGTCAATCACCGCATAATTACCGTATTTATAATGAAACCATCGTATTTAACACTATGATATTACTCATATTATATAATAAAATATTGTATTTATTGTTAAGATATTAAATTATTAGGGGATCTCATTCAATGCTATCAGAATATTTACTTTTTAAAATAATTTTATTTCAGTATTTTTAAAATGAGCATATGTTAATGGCAGTATATTTATTGAGCAAAAATAAATTCTTTTATTTATCAAAACAAACCAAAAAAATAGTACAAACTTGGCTAAATGTGATTGTTTTGAGCTGGTATTAACTCAGACATTATGCAAAACATTAATGTAGCTAAAATATATATATATATATATATATATATATATATATATATATATATATATATATGTCCATATATTACCCATATTACATATATATATATATATATATATGTCCATATATTACCCATATTACATATATATATATATATATGCTTATTTAAATGTTAAATTTGTGGAGATGAGCTCAGTTGTGCTGATTTATTTGCAAGATTTTATTAACAATGATACAATGATTCATACTAAATAAACTTTTTTTTAACTCTTTCAAAACTTTTTTTTATTTTTTATTTTTTTGTTGCAACAGTAATTTTGGTCCCTTGACACAACACTGGTGAAATTTTGCCAAGACAAAACTTCCAACAAAAACAACTCGCCCACACAAAGGTTAGATAACATGAGGGGGGAGTCATCAATGAAGCTTTGATGATTTCATTCAAACATGAATGATGATAAAGATCGGACGGAAGACTGACTTCAATCAATAGTTATCATTATTGATCAGCTGCTTTTGGTATGTGTAGCAACATTGCACTTTTCTTTTTTTTTCACTTCAAATCTGCAAGGACAGTTTGTTGTCTCTCACCTGGTCTCTTATTTCTTGCACCAGTTTTAAACCATTACGTCACTTTCCCCTCATGGCAAATGACAATATCCATGCGTTTTGCTCTTCCTTGGCCTTTCAGAACGCAGCAGAACGTTCCTGATCGTCTCACAGTGAGACTCGACGGGGATTAAGCTTGTTCCACCCACCTGGCACAATTATGAATAAAGTCTCAGCGCTGAGAGATATGATTACATAAGCCCTGAATATAAGCTCATTCAGCACCTTCAGGATTCAGCCTGTATGTACAGGGCGAGTCAGGGCAGGACAGGGCAGCGTGTTACATGTGTGTGAGTTTTTACTGGAGTTGAGCTTGTTAATAAGGTTACAAAACAGAGCAGTCTTTAACCGAAAATGCGATATGCAGATGATTTTTAAGGCCTCTAAATGATCAAAACCTGTTGAACACAATCTACTACATGCCTTCTGTCGTCTGATTGATAGTTTTCATACTTTTTTAGAAAGTAAAAGGCAGTGTAATTCTACAAACACACGTCTTTTTGCTGTGAAATCTTCAAACAATTTTTATTAGTAATATTTCAAGATGAACACTTACAGGACTGAAGCAACTTTACTTGATTATTCATGCATTATTTTCTTGAAAATAACAAAATGTGAGTATCAGAAGCCATCCAGTATTTAATATGATATTCTAATATCGATCTCTTACTGCAGTGTGAACAAGAGTCTCAGAGTAACATTATAACATCATCTTCAACACACTCAAATGACTCTAATATGATAAATAAATCTGCGTTTCCTCACACTCATGACCGGAAAAGCGGAAGCGGTGACTGTGGCATAATAAAAGTCCCGCTGCTCTCGAGACGTGTGTCGCGTTCGTCTCTCATTATCAATCGAGCGTCTCGTTCAGCTCCACAACACTCGCTCCTGCTCTGCTTCACACTACAGTAACGTTAATAATCGCATCCATGAACATGATTTCTGCCCGAGTCCGATTCTTTTCCACCGGCTGTGAGGTGAAGACCACATGTCCCAAGATTCCTCGCTCAAACTTGGCGCCATCAAGCAACGCCTTTGTTTTGAACAGGCGACCTCTAGTGGACGAAAAACCACATAGTGCACCTTTAAATATCTCATTGATTCATATTATAAGATATCAGAATTTCATCTTACATTAAGGTCACATAAATGTCAGCAGCTGCACCAAATTACTCAGTTATTTGTCTATATCATATTAAATGAGCCATTTAAGCCTGATGAATCAAACGTGATTCTCAACAAAGCACGCTAATTATTATTTTATTTTATTTATATTTTGCCAAAAGGTTAAAAAAAATGTGCCATTAAAAAAATTGTCTATTATTTATTTGATTATTATTATTTGACCATTATTAAATTAACCATTATTTCATATGCCAGGATTTACAGGGTTATGTAAGAGTAGCTGTACCATGAGCTGACCTCTATTTTCTGGAGAGATATAAAAAGGATGCACTTATCAATTATACTAAATTTAATCTGTATATTATATTATATTATATTATATTATATTATATTGTATTATATTATATTATATTATATTATATTATATTATATTATATTACATTACATTACATTACATTACATTACATTACATTATATTATATTATATTATATTATATTACATTATATTATATTATATTATATTATATTATATTATATTATATTATATTATATTACATTATATTATATTATATTATATTATATTATATTATATTATATGTGACCCTGGACTACAAAACCAACAATACATTGTATGGCTTATTGCGATTTTTGTTTTACGCCAAAAATCATTAGGATATTAAGTAAAGATCATATTCCATGAAGATATTATGTAAACTTCATATCATAAATATATCAAAAATGTATTTTTGTGAGTGGATATGCATTGCTAAGGACTTCATTTGGATAACTTTAGAGGTGATTTTCTCAAAAAATTTTAAATATTCCAGATTTTCAAATAGTTGTATTTCGGCCAAATATTGTCCTATCCTAACAAACCATACATCGATTCTCATTTCAGTTGTCGCAATTTTAAAAAATATACCCTTATGACTGGTTTTGTGGTCCAGGATCACATATTATATTATATTTTATTCTAATATTGTTGCATTGCAAAGTCAGTTGGTATTTGAGAGAAAAGTGAATGACAGACTGACACGATCACAACAAGGACGGATTCATATGGGGTCATCACTTCCTGTACCTTCTAGAACATCAGTGAACACAGAACATCAGAGTGTTGCCATGGCAGCCAGCAGTGGCAGAAACAGCAGAGGCAGAAAAAAGAGTGAGAGATACTGGCAGCTAGGAAAGGAGTGGGAAGAAGGAGGAACGTCTGGTACTGAACAGAAAGGGACATGAATGGGGACAATATATGATGGATGCGAAACAGAGAATAAATACGACTGTTTACTAATGTAATATATTTTAAAATGTATTGATGGCAAAGATGTCTTTAAGAATCATTACTCCAGTCTTCAGTGTCACATGATCCTTGAAAAATCATTCTAATATGCTGATTTGGTGCTCAAAAAAATAAATAAATATATATATATATATATATACATATAGCATATATATTATAGAGAGACATATAAACATGTGTGTGTTACTATATACAGCTCTGGAAAAAATAAAGAGACCACTGCATATTTTTTGTTATTTTGACCAGTTGTTGCTTTTGGCAAATAAATGCTCTAAATTACAATATTTTTATTTGGAATTTGGGAAAAATGTCAGTAGTTTATAGAATAAAACAAAAATGTTAATTTTACCCAAACACATACCTATAAATAGTAAACGCAGAGAAACTGATAATTTTGCAGTGGTCTCTTAATTTTTTCCAGAGCTGTATATCATTGGTACTGGGCTAATGATAGGTTGGTGGTAAGAGGGTGATTTGAGTAGTTTACGCCTGATTAAACTCTCCTGATGAAGAGACTGGAGTAAAGGCTGGGATAATTACAGTAGCAACAGGTGCAGTGTTACTTCTACTGTATAAAGTGCAGTGGCCTCATTCAGTGAAGTCTAGTGTCCGTTCACACCAAGAACGAAAACCATAACGATGATTTCAGAGTGTGTACAACATGTTTTTGTTGTTTTTGTTGCATTTACACAGCTTTAACCAGCAGATGTCCTCAGAATGCTACGTTTCGAGTGAATAGCAGGTGTAATCAATCTAATTTAACAGAATTTATCTGACGAAGTCAATATAGTGGAATAAAATCGACGCCTTTTTCACTGCAACTTGAAAGAAAGCGAGACAATGTTGTGGAAACTGGCGCTGGATAGCTGAGGTAATTTTGTGTGATACTGTTTGGCATAATGATGTCATCGTTAATTTACTCCGAGGGGATGACCGATTGTTTTCCATATATCCGTTTTCTTTAAAGGACGTTGACTTGTCAAACAGTGTTGGCTTTTTCTAGACTTCGGCGATTAGCTTCTCCGCATGTCGTCCGCCATTTTAAATGCGCGAGCGCTTAAATCAGAACGGATTCTGATTGGCTGTCAGTGTTTTATCGTTCGACAGCTGTAAATAAAATCGTTCTGAAATTGATCCCAGCGATATAGTTTCTCTATATCGTTATAGCTGTGGTGTAGACAGTGCTATTCTTAATATTTAAAATGAGTTTTATATCTTTATCGTTATCTTTATTGATATCTTTATAGTTCTCGTTCTTGGTGTGAACGGGCCTTTATAAACCGGGTCAATGAGTGGAAAGTTATTTATTTATGTCACGATATAATATCTAGCAAAATAAACTGGTATCACTGTTGTGTTTTCTTTCTATAACCATATTCATTTCGATTTAACAGCATTGACACTTTTAAATATGAACAAAACTGAATTGAGCTGGATGATGGCACTGACTTCACAATATTGACACTATTATTGAACTGGATTAGTTCACTTTAAAATGAATATAATCTCAAACCTTTCTCACCCTCAAGCCATCCTAGGTGTATATGACTTTCTTCTTTCTGATGAACATAATCTGAGATGTATTAATAAATATCCTGATGCATCCGAGCTTTATAACGGCAGTGAACGGGACCAACGAGAATGAAGCTCAAGAAAGTTCATCCATCCAAAGCAAAACGTCCTCCACACAGCTCCAGACGGTTAATAAAGGAGAGAAAAAAGAAAGAAAAATCCATATTTAACAAGTTATAAAGTAAAATATAGCTTCCACCAGACCCACGTCGCGTAGGACAAAGTTTTGGACTGCGATTTCTTCGTAAGTTGAATATGGGAGTCAGCCTGGCAGAAGCTAGATATGTTGCTTTATAACTTGTTAAATGTTTCCTTACACAAACGCTTCGCTTCAGAAGGCTTTCATTAACCCCCAGAGCCATGTGGAGTTCGTTTATAATGGATGGATGGATGCACTTTCTTGAGCTTCATTCCTTATTGGTCCCGTTCACTGCCATTATAAAGCATACACAGTAAAAACCCCAGAGTTAAATCAACTCTGCTCAGATAACATTTGGTCCCTCTCTAAATAGTGTTAAAGTAACACTGAAGCAGAGTTAAAGTTAATGAGATAATTAAGCAATTAATTAAGCGATGATTGAACATTAATGATGAACACCTGCTGTTAACAAGCAGAATCACTGTAGAAAAGAGAAACACAAGAACTACAACTGACTTCAGACACGGCCTTAGATGAAATCAACTGAAGATAAAAGACATTCAATCTCTGAATAGTGTTACTTTAACACTATTTAAAGAGGGACCAAATGTTATCTGAGCAGAGTTGATTTAACTCTGGGGTTTTTACTGTGTAGATGTGTCAGGATATTTATTGATATAATTCAGATTGTGTTGATCAGAAAGAAGAAAGTCACATACACTTAAGATGGCTTGAGGGTGAGTAAAGCTTTGGGTAATTTTCATTTTAAAGTGAGCTAATCCTTTAAACTGAATAGCCCTGCTTATAGCTGAACTGAATTGAACCAGGATTGAACTGAGCTGAATAGTGACATCATTATATTCTCTAGAGCTGCATGGTTTACAGCTGAAATTCAATTTGTATTAAAATGAATGCAAAATTTTGATGCAAAAAGCCAGGGCGCCATCATGTGGCGACATGAGAGACTTGCTTTCTGCTTTATTTTCTTTTATAATGAATTAGCGTGTCGTATTTTATTAATTCTAACAATTTCACACGTTTGTGTATTTTATATTTTGATTTTTAAGACTTGTATATTTAAATAAAAATGCAAATATTAATAATAGCCTATAGGTTATGTACACTGTAAAAAAATCCAACTTGCAAAAAGTTGTAATAACTATCATCTATTAGTTAACTGGACAATAAAACTAAAAAGAGTTGACTTAACAAGTTGGTTCAAAAATTGTCTGATCAACTTAATTTGAATTGTTGACTGGACATACGCATGCAAGTTTACAAGCACAATTGTTGGTTTGGTAAACCCAACTTGAAAAAGGTTCAAATTACTGGTTTTGTTGTGTTGGCTCAGCAAAAATCTATGTAAAAGTCAGTTTAACTATGTTTAATACATTTATTCAACCCAAACCAAGTTTCTTTCCATAAACTTAAAAAGTTTAGTTTTGTGAACAAGGTTTTGCAAGTTCTAAAAAATCCTAAAAAACTTCTGCCAACTTATTATTTAAGTTAAGTTAAGTTAGAAACTGCCCTCCCACTAGCAAATACTAATTTTGGAAAATAAAATGCAACCATTTGTTCATGGGACAGAAAAATGTTTTTTTTTTTTTTTTTTTTTTTTTTGAACTCACCTTTGCTTGGGCACTTCATTTATATTGTTGTATTGTATTGAAATCACAGTTCATATATTTGTATGCAACTGAACTTCGCAATCCATATACATAATTATATATATGAATAACATGACCATTTTAATTTATACCAGTAAATGATCATTTAAAAGTTAACGGTAGCACTTATAAACACACAAACAGTTGGAAACTTAAGTGGGTTGATTATCAATCATCAATTTGTGACAATATTGTGTAATTGACTATACTTGAGTCACACAGACTTCAACATTCAGCATGCTAAACACAACGATGGTAACAATTAAATTACAGCGTACCAATTTCCAATAGTATTTTTTCGTTCACTCAACTCCAGACATTGAGTTCTACAGACCAAAAAAGTTGAATTGGCTCAACTTAAAAAGGCTTGTTAAAAAACAGTTGCACCTCTCCGCAAAACTAACAATCTTAAGTTAACCCAATTAAATATTTTTTGTATGACTGACAACTTAATTTCAGTCAGTATAACTGTTTTTTTACAAAAGTTGAGTAAACTCAAAAAAAGCTGTGCAGCGAGTTCCCTTGAAATTTTAAGTTAAGTCAACTTTTTATTTTTTACAGTGTATAGATAGACATTTTAACATTACACAACCTTTTTTTCATGCTTTTATATATTTAAAGAAATGTTTAATCAAATACACATTTTAATAAACGTTTTAAATCGATAGTGGTCTAAAGTAACCAGCAGATGGCGCTATATGATCGTCTCGTCCGCTGCCATCTCACTAATCAAAACATTACTTTTAGACCTTTGTCACAGATTGTGTTTTACAGTGCTGACTTTGCTGTAGTCTATTTCAGTCAGGTGTGTTGACTATATTTTCATATAGTCCTTAATTCTTCTTAATTTTCATATTTAACTTCAAAAATCCATTGGAAATTTCTGTAAAGTTTAGAAACGAATGAAAAACACAAACAGACCCCCAAATATCAATGCACCGTTAGTCTCTCAATTGCTCCAGAAGATATCAGCACCGTGGACAGCTCTCGATAAATGACTAAAAATAAATTCTATCTTAATTTTATGCTTTTATGTAATATCCAAATGACCAATGCTGAATCAAAACACAATAGATCTGGCAACAGTCGCACACAGTAGAAACACTAACAGCCATCATCTCGTGCTTTTGTTTATTGAAAATAAAATACAATCCGACAAGAACAATATACATTCTATGTCTGACATTAAGAGGAAAAAAAAAAAAAAAAAAAAAAAAAACTAAAAATAAATAAATGAAATAAAACTTAAAAATCTAATCTAAAGATCTCTAATCTGAATTGAAAAGCTCTGTTAACAATATGTTAAATCTTTATAAGTACAACGGCTCGGATGGCCTTATACGCTGTTTTCCATCTTGATTTGTTATAAAATAATAACACTCCAGGTTTTTAACAATCTAACGTTCAATTTTCTGGCACGGGTTTGATAAATTAAAGGAATGGCGACAAGCACACTCTTTTTTTCTGGAGTTTGGAAAGAGTTTATTGCCTACTTTGTCTCATATCATGCTGTCACTTGATTCACAGTAGTCAACAGGAGGAGATGGGGGCGGACTTAGTGCTGAATTCTGCGGATTGATTGGATCTGATTGCTGTGGGCCTGGGTGCCGAACTCATTATAGTTCCTGTATTCTCCCTGACGTCTGTCTCTCTCAAAGATATACTGGTATCCACGGTAACCTGGAAACTGGTAGCCCACCCAGCTGCCGTGAGATGAAGAAGAACATATTATTAATGAGATAAATCTGTGTGCAGAGAGAATAATACGAACATGGCTTATGGAGGACGACTTACGCTCCAGAGTTGACTTTCATAGAGGGAACCTCCTTACTGCACCAGCCCATGGCTTGAAGAGAAGGATAGTCGTCGCACATCTCAAACTTGCGTCCCATCATGTCCTGACACTCATACAGGGTGATTTTACTATCACTGTGGTTCTGGTGTGGAAAGAGGACGACAAATGTATATTCTGAAAGGTCATTTTAATGCTATAGAAGTCAAATGAAATGAGACACTTCACTCACGGCGCATTTGATGGGTCTGAAGGACAGCATGTGTTCAGTGCGGTAGCTGCTGTTTCCGCTCCAGGACTGATAGCAGGGATAATCTCCTTTCTCCAGGATGAACTGCTGACCCTGATACTCTGGGTACTCATAACCCACCCAGCTGCAAAAATCATAATCAATGTGTATATTATCTCCCACAAATAAATTGGACAAAACTATTATAAACTATATATAATCGCAATTAATCACTTCTAACCTACTCACATAAAAGTTTGTAAATATATGTGTGTGTGTGTGTGTGTGAATATATATATATATATATATATATGTATGTGTGTGAATACATACACATATATTTACGAACTTTTGTTTTATAAGTATGTTAGATGCAATTAATTGCGATTAATCGATCTGAAGAGTCAAAAACTTACGTTTGTATAAATGTGTGTGTGTGTGTGTAATATACATATTATATATAACTTTAAAGTTTTTTGACTTTTCAAATTGATCATTTGCATCTATCTTATTTACATAAAAGTTTGTAAATGTGTGTGTATATATATATATACACATATATTACAAACTTTTATGTAAATAAGATGGATGCAAATAATAATCCATTTGAAAAGTCAAAAAACTTTAAAGTTTGAAAGTGTAAAGTGTAGGTTTAAAGTGTGTGTATGTATGTGTGTATACATACATATAATATATTTACAAACTTTTATGTTAGATGTGATTAATCGCAATTAATCGATTTGACAGCTTTACTATGTGTGTATATATAAATGTGTGTGTGTGTGTGTGTGTATATATATATATATATATATATACACACACATATTATATATTTAGAAATTTGTATGTTAGTATGTTAGATGCGATTAATCGAGATAAATTGATTTGACAGCTCTAATATATATATATATATGTATATGTGTGTGTGAGTACATACACATATATTTACGAACCTTTATGTTATAAGTATGTTAGATGCAATTAATTGCGATTAATCGATTTGAAGAGTCAAAAACTTACGTTTGTATAAATGTGTGTGTGTATGTGTAATATATATACATATATATAACTTTAAAGTTTTTTGACTTTTCAAATTGATCATTTGCATCTATCTTATTTACATAAAAGTTTGTAATATTATAATATTATGTAATATTTATTAATATTATATTGTAATATATTAAACTTTTATGTTAGATGTAATTAATCGTGATTAATCGCTTTGACGTCTCTAATATATATATATATATATGTATAGATGGGGTTATTTTTCACACACTTACGGGCCATTGTCCACCTTGATAGAGCGGATCTTTTGGAAATCCCTGTCCAGAATGTTCGGGCACTCCAGCATGAATTCGCAGCGCTTGCCCTGGAAGTTCTCCTCCTCCCACACCGTGATCCTCCACTGCCCCCTCTGCTCCATCTGCTCTCGCTGATTCATGATGGCCGCCTGTCTGCTCTCTCCAGCTACCGGCAACAGTGAAGGATAAGGTTAACAACACAACACCACCTGCCCTCTGACAGATCACGACTATCAACAACATTCAGGCCTAACCTCAACCTATGACCTCGGGCCATTACTGTTAGCATCAAATTGTCAAAAGCAATAACGTGAGACGTGCGTTCTTGTTTTAGGTCACTTCAGAATAAACGCATTATGTTCTATTAGGCCACTTCAGTGTAGCTGCGACAAGAGAAAGGTAACTATATCAGACGTGATATTCACAAACTGATGCCTATCTGCACTAAAACAACCAGTTTGCAGTCATAGATAATAGGGGCCCCATGAATCCAGCGATGGCTGAAACGACTCGGTTCCGACATTAATTTAGCAACCACCAGAAACGGCTGACTTTTCAGTCCATGGAAAGATTCACAAAGGCCTCTATCTCGCTTCATTCACGATGATCCATGACGATTGTGTCCCGTCACCACGACCGAGCATCAGTTTATCCGTTATCACAGTTAAATCCGCTTTCATGAAGCTTGTTATGATGTTGGTTTTGGCAGCGTGACGGCGACCCCATACTCACATGCTGTTGTGGGAGAGATTTGGCGTAATAAACGTTGGGGGTCGGTCCAATGCGGGGTGTTTATATAGCCGCTGTCACTGCAGTTACTGCAGAATGTGCAGAGGGACTGCTAGCTCAGCAACATGTGTCAAAAGAGAGCTTAAGTCCTGTTATTGTCTAACGGGGGGCTTCAATATTCTGACTCATCAAAAAAAAAAAACAAGGCCTATCCATACTGTTTAACCTTGTAGATTCATGGAGTCCCCTTCAAAAGATAGTTAAGAGAAAAAATGGCTCATTTACAGCAAACATGATGGTAATCTATACAACACCAGTGAAGGAACGATTTTGGCACAATATGAAAAATGGTCACGCTTTAGTTTAGGGTCCAATTGACTTTTCGCCAGCAGTTTGATTGACAGGCGATCTGACCAATCATAACCCAGAATCCGCCATTTTGTCCGTCAAAGCGGTCAGGGGAGTTAGTAGATTAACGTTGGTGAACTTGATAAATTGTGTGTCCTCACGTCTTTCCGCGCTTGAAACAACATTCCTTCTGATGTTCATTCATGTTTATTTGATGCTATAAATGAACTAGTATGAAGAGATGATCGCTTCACGAGCCGCTTGAAGGAGCGACACATTAAAGAGACACTATACACTATTTATTGTTTAAACATAAAAATTACGATATATTAAAGATGAAACTGTTTCATATGTTGTCAGTGTCCTCTTTGCTCCACGATGTATTTTTCACTCCGTGAGAACATGATGTGTGGCGTGAGAGCGGACATAGCAACAGTAACTAAAGGGGGCGGGGCTTTGCGAACGGTCAATTCTCACTATTAACTATGATTTATGCCTTAATAAACCCCTAATTACTGCTTATTAATAGTTAGTAATGTAGTTAAGTTTAGGTATCGGGTAGGATTAAGGGATGTAGAATATGTTCATGCAGAATAATGCATTAATATCTGCTTTAAGCATTAATAAACAGCCTAGTAATATGCATACTAATAAGCAACTAATTAATAGTGAGAATTGGACCCTAAACTAAAGTGTTACTGGACAAGCAACAAATCCACAATGCTAGGTTTCTCATTTATTTTGAACAGATAGTAGTGCAACTTACAGTTTGTTTCACCTTGCGGCATTTAGTCCCCTAGTTGGTGCAGTAACAGCCTCCTATAGAGTAGTACGCACTAAGTAGTGAACAGAATGCACTCTTGCACAGGTCTTTTTTTTTGCAGGGCTGATCAAAAAAAAGGTATTTGGTCACAATCAGCTACAAAACTGAAAAGCATCTTGTGTTATAAAAAGTACAAAATAAACAGAATAATGAAAAAAAAAAAACTAGGAATTTGCTCCACTTAAACTATATTTAAACATTCAAAGCTTAAGCACTATACATAATTTTCAACGTTTCACTCCGTTTGAAGCCTTTCGAAGTATCCTCCTTTGTCCGTGAACGCAGAAAGACGCATTTGATGCGTGCGCACTATCCAGTGGACTTTGTTTTCAAGCGCTCAAGTCACTCGCATGCGCTGTTCTTCTTCTGCTCTTTGTTATGGTAAATGGACTGCATTTATATAGCGCTTTCACAGACCTATGGCCACCAAAGCGCTTTACAATTTGCCTCACATTCACCCATTCACACACACATTCATACACCGACGGCGGTGTCAGCCGTACAAGGCGTCATCTAGCTGGTAGGGAGCAGCTGGGGTTAGATGTCTTGCTCGTGGACACCTCGACACTTGGTCAGGTTGAACCTTCCGGTTAGTAGACAATCTACATGAACCACTGAACCACTGCCGCCCCTGTGTTAGTAAATAGTGTTGCATTACCGAGCACGCCTCCTTCTGGATTGGAGTGTGGATCGCCCGTCACTAACTATATTGTATGCACTGAACCGTGACGTCCGTACCACACGGTTTGGGACGAAAACACCCCTAGAAGACATTGATTCTTCCATCTTGTGGTTTTTTTGGTCGTCAACCCCGCGGCACCCATTCACTTGACACGCATTGATTGATTATTTTTTCCAAAAATCTTTGTGTTTTTCTGAAGAGAGAAAGCGGTATATGCTATCAGGATGAGTAAATGATGAAAGAAATTTAATTTCTGGTTCATCTATCCTTTTAAGAAATGGTCAAAGTCTCAGAAAATTATTCAAATCCTTGAATTTGCAGTGCAAAAGAAAGCTTTAATTTCTTCCATTTTACTTTTGGTCATTTTCTGTTGTGTTTCGGAGAATCTTGTGGTAAAGTGATCAACCAAGCAGTCTTTAATCTCTGCTAAAAGACATTTACAGCAAGATCCTTGTTTTAATGCTGTCGTTTATTACAGTGGAACATCCATCCACGATCCGGTCTCCTCTCAGAGTTTCAGGAACATGATGCGCTATTGTGAGAGTTCGAACAAAAGGTATTGTTGTTCTGTGGTCCTGATCTGTTGTGGTGTTACAGTCATTGTACCGCCTACAGGTGAACTACATATTCGTTTTTCTTCAAGGACTTTCTAGCATAGTGAAACATTGCATAATATGAACTTGTTAAATGGGAGCTTTTAAGCACTGTTCTGAGAGAGCACAGACGTTTTGTCATCAGTGCATATAACACGTTGACTTATATTACTGTTTAGCGTAGCAGCATTTGAATACATCTGTTATATTTGTATACAGGTTTTGTTTTACCTTTATCTCAGACCCATACATTATTTATGGTTATTATTATTCATTACGAAATTATTTATATCAAATACCGCTATCTCTAAGTACAATGCCCCTAATATTTTTGAAAAATTGTACTGTACTTGGTTGCCAAGGAGACAACACTGTCAATAAAGATTATGCTGAAGATGAAATATGAAAGCAGAATTGTTAGCAGAATATATTTAATGTGTTTTATTTTCCCAAACAAGCTGTAATTTTTTCAAAATATACAAGTATGACAATTATTTAACTGTGTTTAGGTTACATAAAGTGCAGCTATGTGATCCATTTTGCTCAAAGTTTTAAAAAAGTAAATTCCACTATTTTAATCACAAAATGCCGCCGAACACTGCTGGGAATTTTCTTTGTAAAAAAAAAAGGTCCAAAATGACTTTATTCTTCCATTTAGACATTGTTATGATGATACAGCAATTCAATAAACTGCTGAAGAAAATCCGATTCATTATTACATGTAAAAAGATATTTATACAAAACCAAAACCTATTTTGATGCAATAAAAAAGGTTACATTTCATGCCTGGTTTTTAATTTGATTTGCCATCATGTTAAGAGAACAGGTGTCATTTGAATGAGCAGGTTCTCCTCATAAGCTACCAAAAAAATAATAAAAAAATATATATGCAATTATAATAACTAACCAGACGGGGACGGTGAAAGTCTTCCTACTGAACCAGCAAACATTGTGCAAAATGGGACAGTATAAAGACCTACATTTGTTTTTAGAAATGTTAGTTTACTGCACTCTAAAAATGTTAACCCAAGTTGGGTTGAAAATGGACAAACGCAGTGATTGGGTTGTTTTAACAAAGTGGTTCGGTTGAATGTTTGGGTAGTTTTATTCAACTCAACTATTGTTTAAAAATGACTGTATTTCTTGCTTAAAATCAACTCAAAGTATGTTGGAAATTAACATTTATTAATAAGTTTAATGAATAATAATAAGTATTCAACATATTATCATACTTTGGGTTCATTTTAAGCATTTTAAACAATAGTTGGGTTACATTTATTAACAAATTTCATGAACAATAATAAACATTTATTAAATTGATTATCCTTTTGATTATTATTGTTGCCTCTAGTAATTATGTGTCTGATTTTTAATTTCCAGCCTATTTTGGGTTCATTTTAATCCAGACACATAGTCATTTTAAACAATAGCTCAGTTAAATAAAACTATTTAACATTAACATTTAACCCAACCACCGGGTTAGAACAACCCCTCAACCCCAACTTGGGTTGTTTTTAACCCAGTATTTTTACAGTGTATTAACTGATTTGTAATACATTGTGATCATCACGTCAGATTATAGAAATAAGCAGGAAGTGTTACTAAACTTCTATTGGTGTTGGGAGACGGAGGAGTTGGCGAACTCAGTCAAGGCCGCAGGCTAATCACATCTCTCCTTGCATCACTACAGCATTCATTTCACAGTAAAATTAGTCCATTTACATCACAGCCCAGCCTGCTCTCTATCACTCACACACACACACACACACACAGATAACCATTCAAAGTAGTTCAGTGAGTCAGCCAGGTCTTACATTAAGATACTTTGTAACAGTGTGTGGTAAGATTATGTTATATACAGTATGTACTGTACAAAAACACTCTCTTATTACCGCTGTTTTACCATGAGAATCATTCACTCCACCCACTCCTGTAGAGAATCCAAGGCCGACACTTGTAGCTTGAATGTATTACATGGCGCTGTGTTCCAGCAGGACCATCACCTGCTTCTCACTTCCTCAGTCATTCAGCCATTACACAGAACAAACAGGTAGTGTTTACACATCTGCCCCCACTCCTGCTGTCTGCGTGCTACACCCTATACCTGTGTGTGTGTGTGTGTGTGTGATGAATGTTTATTAGTGTGTACCTCATTTCGTGTGTGAACGACAGGGTCAGATAGTATGCAAGCGCTGTGTGTGTGTGTGTGTGTGCGCCTCTTTCATAAATCCATCTGTTCCATGGTAACACTCTTCGTCTCCTGTTCTTTCTGCGTCTCTGTGAGACGGCATTAGCATCTCCATGTTGTCAGGTAGGCTCTGGAAAACAAGAGCTGTCTGGATGACGCACATCTCAGGGTTGTTAACCGGTCACCTGTCCTCGGAACTATATTCGGTGAAGTTTACACACACCTTGAATATAATATCCTCCATACACACACGCGGCACAACAGTTACTCCAATTTCACTGCCAAATTTCTAATTTGCATTCATTTTAAAGATTCTATCTTTTATGTAAATGCAACAGACAACGAAGTTGCAGTGTGGACGTGTTTACTGGAATGGAAAAATAGAATATAAAAAATTATTATAAAATATAAATGTATTTTTTTTTTCCCATGTACATATGCAGTTTTATAGGACACGCTTCCTTCTCCAAAATGTAGTTTTGTGATTTATGACTGTCGTTTTAGTATTTCCTCATAGACGGTGACAAAAAGTAGTGCCTTTTTCTGCTGGTCGTACAAAGCTGAGTGCAGAAACCACCTGCCACATGTTCCCTGCCACCATGGAAACTAATCCTGCTCCGTGTGTGAAAAACGGGCCCTGACAGCTCAAACATCTGCAACACCAACAAACACGCGGTGACTCTCGCTCCGGGTCTTTGTGTGTTTGTTTGTTTGCAGTTGTGTGTGTTTCTGTCACATGCATATTGGTTAAAATACATTGGTAATAATTTTAAACTTATAAAATACTTCTTTTTTTAACTTATTTATTTTCATTTTCAGCTTTTCAAAAAACTCACAAACTCTAGACGTTCCTTCATAAACCCCGGTCTGGGAAACGCTGAAGTAGTGTAATATTTAATGCACATCATGTTGCTGACAACAAAGAATGCAATATTTTCTTTCTCTTTGAATTTTTATATCAATATGGTAACAGATTATCCTATTCAAATCAATGTGATGAATGAGTTAGGTCTAAAGTAATCTAAAAGTAATCAAAAAGTATTACCTTACAGGGTTAGTTCACCCAAAAATGAAAAAAAATGTCATCAGTTACTCGCCCTCAGGTCGTTCCAAACTCGCAAGACTTTATATGATGAACAGATTGAATTTATGCTTTTATTCACATTCAAACTTCACAGCGAATATTAACAGAAGCTCAACCGAACCTGCTTGATGTGCAAGAATGAACCTCATTTGTTCTTCAGAAGCTCAAACGTGATGTGTAACACGAGAATGAACCTCATTGGTTCTTGTGGAAGCTCAAATGTGATGCGTAACATGAGAATGAACCTCATTGGTCCTTGTAGAAGCTCAAACGTGATGCGTAACACGAGAATGAACCTCATTGGTTCTTACTGAAGCTCAAACGTGCTGCGTAACACGAGAATGAACCTCATTGGTTCTTGAGGAATCTCAAACGTGATGCGTAACACTAGAATGAACCTCATTGGTCCTTGTAGAAGCTCAAACGTGCTGCGTAACACGAGAATGAACCTCATTGGTTCTTGAGGAATCTCAAACGTGATGCGTAACACGAGAATGAACCTCATTGGTCCTTGTAGAAGCTCAAACGTGCTGTGTAACACGAGAATGAACATCATTGGTTCTTGCTGAAGCTCAAACGTGCTGCGTAACACGAGAATGAACCTCACTGGTTCTTGCTGAAGCTCAAACGTGCTGCGTAACACGAGAATGAACCTCATTGGTCCTTGTAGAAGCTCAAACGTGCTGCGTAACACGAGAATGAACCTCATTGGTCCTTGTAGAAGCTCAAACGTGTTGCGTAACACGAGAATGAACCTCATTGGTTCTTGAGGAATCTCAAACGTGCGGCGTAACACGAGAATGAACCTCATTGGTCCTTATAGAAGCTCAAACGTGCTGCGTAACACGAGAATGAACCTCATTGGTTCTTGAGGAATCTCAAATGTGATGCGTAACACGAGAATGAACCTCATTGGTTCTTGAGGAATCTCAAATGTGATGCGTAACAGGAGAATGAACCTCATTGGTTCTTGAGGAATCTCAAATGTGATGCGTAACACGAGAATGAACCTCATTGGTTCTTGAGGAATCTCAAATGTGATGCGTAACACGAGAATGAACCTCATTGGTTCTTGAGGAATCTCAAATGTGATGCGTAACACGAGAATGAACCTCATTGGTTCTTGAGGAATTTCAAACGTGCTGCGTAACACGAGAATGAACCTCATTGGTTCTTGAGGAATCTCAAACGTGCTGCGTAACACGAGAATGAACCTCATTGGTTCTTGAGGAAGCTCAAACGTGCTGCGTAACACGAGAATGAACCTCATTGGTTCTCACACATCAAGCGAACACCCTTGAGCTTCCATTTCCCGTATCTGCTGTGTGCATCGATGAATGTTTATATGTAAATAAAATCCTAAATTCAATCTGTTCATCATAAAGTGATCGAGTGTCTTTGAACCAAAACCATTCAATTCACATGGATTATTTTTACAATCTCTTTATGAACTTTTTAAGGGTCAAAGTGAAAGTTGCGCTGACTTTTTGTCATGTAATTTGGAATTAGTAACCGACAATTTGTAAGTAGATTTAGCTCTGTATACACACACATATATACCGTGGGTACGGAAAGTATTCAGACCCCCTTAAATTTTTCACTCTTTGTTATATTGCAGCCATTTGCTAAAATCTTTTAAGTTCATTTTTCCCCTCATTAATGTACACACAGCACCCCATATTGACAGAAAACACAGAATTCTTGACATTTTTGCAGATTTATTAAAAAAGAAAAACTGAAATATAACATGGTCCTGAGTATTCAGACCCTTTGCTCAGTATTTAGTAGAAGCACCTTTTGATCTAATACAGCCATGAGTCTTTTTGGAAAAGATACTACAAGTTTTTCACACCTGGATTTGGGGATCCTCTGCCATTCCTCCCTGCAGATCCTTTCCAGTTCTGTCAGGTTGGATGGTAAACGTTGGTGGACAGCCATTTTTAGGTCTCTCCAGAGATGCTCAGTTGGGTTTAAGTCAGGGCTCTGGCTGGGCCATTCGAGAACAGTCACGGAGTTGTTGTGAAGCCACTCCTTCGTTATTTTAGCTGTGTGCTTAGGGTCATTGTCTTGTTGGAAGGTAAACTTTCGGCCCAGTCTGAGGTCCTGAGCACTCTGGAGAAGGTTTTCGTCCAGGATATCCCTGTACTTGGCCGCATTCATCTTTCCCTCGATTGCAACCAGTCGTCCTGTCCCTGCAGCTGAAAAACACCCCCACAGCATGATGCTGCCACCACCATACTTCACTGTTGGGACTGTATTGGACAGGTGATGAGCAGGGCCTGGTTTTCTCCACATGTACCACTTAGAATTAAGGCCAAAAAGTTCTATCTTGGTCTCATCAGACCAGAGAATCTTATTTCTCACCATCTTGGAGTCCTTAGTGTTTTTTTTTAGCAAACTCCATGCGGGCTTTCATGTGTCTTGCACTGAGGAGAGGCTTCCGTCGGGCCACTCTGCCATAAAGCACCATAAAAATGGTGGAGGGGTGCAGTGATGGTTGACTTTCTACAACTTTCTCCCATCTCCCGACTGCATCTCTGGAGCTCAGCCACAGTGATCTTTGGGTTTTTCTTTACCTCTCTCACCAAGGCTCTTCTCCCCCGATAGCTCAGTTTGGCCGGACGGCCAGCTCTAGGAAGGGTCCTGGTCATCCCAAACACCATTTAAGGATTATGGAGGCCACTGTGCTCTTAGGAACCTTAAGTGCAGCAGAATATTTTTTGTAACCCTGGCCAGATCTGTGCCTTGCCACAATTCGGTCTCTGAGCTCTTCAGGCAGTTCCTTTGACCTCATGATTCTCATTTGCTCTGACATGCACTGTGAGCTGTAAGGTCTTATATAGACAGGTGTGTGGCTTTCCTAATCAAGTCCAATCAGTATAATCAAACACAGCTGGACTCAAATGAAGATGTAGAACCATCTCAAGGATGATCAGAAGAAATGGACAGCACCTGAGTTAAATATATGAGTGTCACAGCAAAGGGTCTGAATACTTAGGACCATGTGATATTTCAGTTTTTCTTTTTTAATAAATCTGCAAAAATGTCAAGAATTCTGTGTTTTAAGAGGCAGTAAAGACATTTATAATTGCAAATCAGCATATAGAATGATTTCTGAAGGATCATGTGACACTGAACGACTATATTGATGCTGATAATTCAGATTCAGTATTTAAATTGAGAAAAGGTGAGTTTTAAAATGTACCTAGAGTGTCCAGACTTGTTTTGGAGACGCTGTATTACGCTTACCGTATATGTGTGTGCATGTTCATGTTTACATGTAGGTTTGTTTAGCTTGGTTTGCCAGATAGAGTCAATAAACAGCTCGAACAAAAGACACTTCCAAATCGCTTTGGGCATACTGAATGTTGACCTCAATAATTCCCAGTCCAATTGGTGATATTGAAGATACTCCTGTGACCAATCACAGGCTGTGAAGCAGCCTAAAGGCACTTGCATATTTCATTAGTGGTATTGTAGTGATCTTTGGCTGAAACACATGGCCCCTGGAGCCGCTTTAGTTGCAGTAGCCCTCAGCGTCATCAGAGCAGAACATGAAATTATGATCTAATAACAGCCCTCCGATTTCACATCTGCTCGTTTTATTAGTATTCTTGTGTAGTCTGCAACAGATGTGAAATAACACAATAAGACAAATGCATCAGAGGCGTGCTACAATGATGCACGGCTAACCAAACAACAGCCACAGATGTTGAATGGCTTTATGTGCGTGTTATCCAGAAGAGTTGGGGGTAGTAATGGTAATTTATTTGAATGAATTTGACTTGAGAGATATGGAGTGACTCGATGTGAGGCTGTGTGAAGCAGATGGTCAGGCTGATGGAGAGAGTCCAGGCTCCTCTAGTTAATGTTTTACCTGTTACCTATTAGTGCAGATTACCCATTACCCCTTCTGCACATCAAACTCTCCACTGACTTCTAGATTACCATAGCAATCATATGCTTCCACAGTCACCAGGGCTAGCGAACGTGTGATAACTCAACATACAAACACTGAGGAGTTGAGAAGAACTTTATTTTGCCATTACATCACTGCAGCATATGCGAGAGGTTAACGAAGAGAGGAAGTGGAGAGCTCAACAAACATTGTGTTGGATAACAGGTGACATTGTAAATCATGACCATTTCAGAAGACGAATGATAATTTTTTTTCCTTACATGAACATCTCACATGGTTTGGGTTCTTATTTTCCATTCAAAAACATTCCAAACAAAAGAGCAGAGCAGTTATTTCGTGCTTCCAATCCAAAAACGTCACAGAAGAAGTTCTGCACTTGCTTAACGCGAGCCGAACGAACAAAACTGAATCCACATGTATTGTGCGTGTGGCTCAACGTAGAGCAAGTGCAGTTTCATCCAAACTCCAGAAACTACACGTCGAATCCAATTGGTTCTCAGCAAGTTCCCTGCAAGCAAGGAGAGTGAAATAAATAAAACAGTGCATTCATTTTAGATTCAAAACACTGATATATTCTTACAATAAATGTTTGTTTCCATCCATTTAGCTTTCCTGACACAATTCCTACCACGTTTTAGTTTTAACTAGGCAGTAATTACGTTCAAAATGGTTGAAAATGCAATTAATTTTCCACTGTATGATGTAATACTTCCATTTTACCTCCCTAATGCATGTTTTTTTAATTTTAATAGATGTTGATATTTATGCATTTATCATCAAATTCCAATTCATTAGTAAGATATATGCTGAAAAATGCAAAAATTAATAATAAAAACACATTTTTCTGAATGCATTCATATATAGTCTGAGAAAATCAAGCAATTTTTGTTGAGTTGGTTTTACCAGTCTTGGTTCATATCCAGGTTGCTGTGACGGAGGGCCTCAGTCGACATGCTCGTTTCCGTACCTGCAGGTCCTATGAATCAGTCTGGCCAGTGTCGGGTTTTTATAGTCGACAAAAATCATCCCCCCTCTCCCTTCGCCTTCGCAGTAAAGGTGCGGATCTCTCCACGCACCTGTCGCACTTTAGACAGGTCTGATGACCGGGGGGGCGGGGTGTGATGGTGCTGCTGGACTGTGGTTTGGGCCTCCAAGGCTTCAGATGCAAATTTCCTTTTACTTTCACGATCTAAGATCTGATAAACGGATATTTTATTCGGATCATCCCTGGTCGTAAGCGGTGAACGTTTTTGAATCATTCAGTCACTAGGCTACAAATAAGATGACAAGGAAGGGCTTGCTCTGTTTCACGCAGGGCGGGTTTAATTTGCACAAAATTTACATGACTCTTGCAAATGTCTCTTTTTTTTCCTGATTTAGATCAGGTGCTGAAAAAATAGTCGTCCACTACTTCTTTTTATGGCTATGTGCAGTGTGTCTGGAAGAGCTGTTTCACTTCTGAGGAGATTAATACTTTAAATATGAGTTATTATCCATTAGGCCTATCATTACAACTGAAGTTTACCTCAGGTTAAATACGTAACTATTATAAATTAAATATATATGTAATCTGACATTCAAAATCTACATTTATTTTCTCGCTACAACGATTGTTTCTGCTCGGTGCTTTTAACAATGGCGCCATCATGTGGTCAATGATGGAAATGATGCGTGTTTCTGTGTCCATGTGACACGTTTATATAAATAAGATATATATATATATATATATATATAAAACCTATTATATCACTCTCTTCCTATGTATATATATATATATATATAAGAACATTGTTGAATGTGAGTGTGTATGTATTTATGTATATATGTATATATATATATGTATATGTATATCTCTCTCTCTTCCTTTATATATATATATATGTATATCTCTCTCTCCCTCTCCCTCTCTCTCTCTCTATATATATATATATATATATATATATATCTTTTCTCTCTCTTTCTATATATATATATATACATTATCTCTCTCTCCCTCCCTCTCTCTCTCTCTTCCTATATATATATATAAGAACATTGTTTGTTGAATGTGAGTGTGTATGTATTTACGTATGTGTATATATATATGTGTGTATCTCTCTCTCTTCCTATATATATATATATATATATACACACACACAGTATCTCTCTCTCCCTCTCTCTCTCTCTCTCTCTATATATGTATATATATATATCTTTTCTCTCTTTCTATATATATATATATATATCTTTTCTCTCTCTTTCTATATATATATATATAAACATTGTTGAATGTGAGTGTGTATGTATATATATATATGTATATCTCTCTCTTCCTATATGTATATATATATATATATATATATATATCTTTTCTCTCTCTTTCTATATATATATATATACATTATCTCTCTCTCTCCCTCCCTCTCTCTCTCTCTTCCTATATATAAGAACATTGTTTGTTGAATGTGAGTGTGTATGTATTTATGTATGTATAAATATTATATAAATTACAACAGAAGTTACTTTTATAGATGTAGTTATTGCTAAACTATGTGTTGTGAATTTTTAAATTTGTTTCATATCATTTAGTTTTAGCCTAATAGTTGTGATATAGTGATAATACCCCTCAAATGAACATTCTGTCACAATTACTCACCCTGAGGTGTGTTTCAAACAAGTCACCACTAACTTTCATGGCATCTTTTTTTCAATACAATGAAAGTGAATAAAGGGTGTCATAAGGCCTAATATCTCTGTTTGTGTTCCATTTTTGAGTGAAAATGAAACAAACATTCTGCAGCTCCGTTGAGTCTCTCTACCACACTTACGTGCTATACACCTTGTATCCACCAGGTGGCATCAGTGATGTTTCACTGTCTTCGTCAATTTGCCCACGTCATTATTTTCCTTCATCTGTTGAAATGTTGGGTTTTATATGGCAAATTCTTCATTCATAAGCAAAGAATATGCAAACGCTTGTTCATCCTATACCTACTTTGAAATTGAATTAAACTCACTTCTTAAATTTCTTTATTATATAAAGAAATATTTAAAGAAAAACCATGTATTTAAATTCTTTTCACATAGACTGTAAATATATTATGTAATATATATATTATATATATAGAAAATTGAAGCCGCCAATGTCCCAAAATGGCGCCGACATCTTGCGCTGATTTTGGACCCGATTCTGCGCAGTAGTGAGCGTTAAGTGGGGTCGCGCGCTATAAAGGCTCCGCCCACACTCCCGCGGAATCCTTTAGTACACTTTACTGCAGATCAACTCATTATGTCGGTGTGAAATAAACAGTTATAGAAATGTACAAATTAAAGTTAAAGCTCCAGTCTCCTCTCGAAATTCCCGAAAAAAGTCCGTTGGCGCCTCAGTGACCTCTTACCTCATAGAAGCTGTCAATCATGACGTCACACAACGTTTTTTATAGTATCAAATAACTAACTTAAACCAAATTTAATGAATTCAAATTATTAAAAAAAAAAAAAAAAAAACACTAGAATTTACATCCGCGTAATAAAAACTACATAAAATGACAGAAACCATCTTCGGAAAAAAAAAATATATTTTAAGTGTAAGTTAATTGTATAGTTTGTCTCACGTCCCATTACATTACATTACACGGAGAGGGCGGGGTTTATGACATATACTGGGACCAACCCCCTGATCGAGGCTTCACTTTGTTCAGGATTTGTGCTTGTGTAAACTTCACTTTTCATAGTGTTTGTATGTTGTCATGTCATTTTGTTTTGGTTATATTTATTATATAACTTTAGAATCTTTTTAAAAAAAAAAAAAAATTATTCTCAACTTTTTATAAGATGTGTGTGTATGCATGTTAATTATGTAAAAATTAGCCTATTGTTTTATTGTGTGCACTTGTTTTGACTGTACTCCTCACTTACATTGTGAAATACTTTCTCAACCTACTTTCTCACTCGTTAAAAAGGCTTATAAATCAACCAAAATAAGTTTTTATGTAAATCTAGTGATGGTCACATGTTGATGTGATGGTTAGGTTTGGGAGTAGGGGCTGAGTTAGGTCATTGACCTGATATAAAATCAATGGAAGTCTATACAATGTCCTCACTAAGATAGCAAAATAAACCTGAGCGTGTGTGTGTGTGTGTGTGGGTATTCCCTTCGTTATGGGGACCAAATGTCCCCACAGGTATAGTAATACTAATAAATTTTGATCTTGTGGGGACATTTTTTTGGTCCCCATGAGGAAACAAGCTTATAAATCATACAGAATTATCTTTTTTGAAAATCTAAAATAGCAGAACATTTTGTGTGATGGGTAGGTTTAGGGGTAGGGGTAGTGTAGGGGGACAGAATGTACAGTTTGTACAGTATAAAAACCATTACGCCTATGGAATGTCCCCATAAAACATGAAAAGACAAAAACACAACGTGTGTGTGTGTGTGTGTGTATTCCCTTGGCAGTGTTCTTATGTTATTGTTATTCGAATATTGATAAAAAAAAGTTGGGCTGGCATATTTAAGTAATTAATGTGAGAATAACACATTGATATATTTATATAGCCTATTAAATGACATAACAGCAGTCTGGTGAATGAATAAGCCTATAGATTGTGAACACCACAGGTACTGAATTATTACATTAGTATCGATTTGTTTTTATTTGAACCAGATTCAAGAAACAGTTGAGGACAATTGAACGTTTTTATCACGGATTACCCGAATGTTTTTTTTTTTTTTAATCAGATAGCTTTAGAGATGCCCATTAATCGAAATGAATCCCAGGGATTTGCGTCTGTGTTCATTCAAATTCCCGATCCTCCACTAGTAGCAGTCGCGCGCCCTCCATCTCTCCTGACCCCGCCTGCTCGGGCCAGCACGGTCCGCCCAGACCCCGAGAGTAGGAAACAGCGGTATTTATGTGTGTTTCGGCATCTTTTTGATCAGTGACTCTCATCCCATGGAAGCATGGTGTAAAATACTGTGCTTTATCCCTCTTAGAGGACTTGTACACAAATGCAAAGCAGTAATCGGCGCGTGAACTAATTGCGAGCAGCCAGGACCAAGAGGAACATCTCCGGAGCTCTTTGCCAGGACAAACAAGTGCTTTATATTCCCGATTGAGCTCAAGTGTGCAGGGCTGGGTGGATAGGACTGGAATGTGGCAGTTAGACTGTCGGACGGGCGAAAGCAAAGCACGGGACCGGGATCTGGGAGAAGCAGGATGCTGAACCTCGATCAGGGTGAGCGCATATGGCCACGTCCGGACGCTTTGTTCAGAAAAACATGATCATAATGCCAATCGTGGGTTTGGTTTACGCGTTCTGGCACTGCCGTTCATGCGAAACACTGTAAATGTCTGGCATAGGGGGATTTGCTCGCGTGTTATGAACGCGATCATATCAAGAAAATCATGTCGTGGCCTACTTTGCTCACGATGTCTCATCTGCACCGAGTCCAGATGAGTTTACGCATGAGATTTTGTGACACGCTGGGATCATATGTTATGACATGTTGCCGTTTTTAGATGATTGTATTCATTTGCTCACGGAAATCTCCATGCGTTTGTCTTCATACCTGGAGGGTGTTCCAGAAAGCAGGTTATGTGACATACCCGGGTATGTTTAAGAGTAAGTAAGATGATAACCTCGACTGTCGGTTCCAAAAACTGAGATAACTTTCAGGGTATGTATAGCCATAACAGCAGCTCATGATCCAGGGTTAGTTTGATTAAGATGTGTTATTTAATTAATATAGTTGTATTAATGTAACTCAATTTGTTATATTTAGTTTATAAATATAGTTATATTTAGTTATATATACAATATTATATAATATCATACATATATATATATATATATATATATATATATATATATATATATATATAAAATAGTTTAAATGTTGATTGAGTTCTAATAAATGCATTTATTTTATTGTAATCTCACACATGGATCTGCTTGTGGGACGATTGCTATACTATAATTTCTATAATAAAATACATATGTGATGTCTTATTAAATATTTTAGATCAAACAAACAATATAATTCTTATTCTCAGGGAATAAAGATTACTTATTCAATAAAAAGATTGAAAAAATTATTACACAACCATCAAATAGGTGGCGATGTGCACTGAGGAGGTTATGTAAATCGGCATTAAGCAAAAGAAGAAGAAGGAAGTAGAATGGCGCGCTTTTTCTTAACATCTGTTTCCATGGTGAATCATCGATTCGTCGCTCGGTTGAGAATGTCTTGTGTGTTAACCGGGAACATACTCTGGGTTTGCTGAACTTACTCCCTGATGCGTTTTTGGAACCAGCATAGCTCGAGTAAGCAAGATTTGGGTTAATCAACCGAGAGTTCAGGGTATGTGTGACGGTAAGTTAACCTTGCTTTCTGGAATACCCTCCTGCAGGTAAAGTGATTCTGACTTGTGTTTACATGCAGCAGTTGGGCTTTGACGAGACAAACTTGAGTGAACTTAGACGTGCTTTTTGTGTTTGTGTTGGCTTGCATATCATGTGAGTGTTGTAGTATAGTATAGTACGGAACATTTTCTTGTCCTAGACAATGTACTATGATTATCTTATGGAATTGGGAGATGGATATCATGTCATACAATACCATTGACATCTTAGGGAATTGAGAACTGTTTTTATTAAAGGGATACTCCACCCTAAAAGGAAAGTTCTCCTATCATTTAGGCTACTCACCCTCATGTCCCAGTTGAGCTTGACTTCCTTTAGTCAAATTTTATTTCTTTTTTTTCCTAAATTTTCAGGAAAACAACCCATGTAATGCAAGTGGATGGGTCCTTCAAAGTTGACGCTTCAAAAACCTAGCGAAATGAACATGACTGTAATTCATACGACCCCAGTTGATGAATCATTTTCTTCTGATGCAAAATTATAGGTGTGTGAGGGGAAAATGCTTATATTTTTATGTTTTAAACTATAAACCAACACTTTTGGTCAACTGTCAGTGAGCTGTGAATGTCTGCATGTTGTCAGCACGTCACTACGAGATTCACAGCGTCGATGTTGTGGGAGCTATCCACTTTAATTATGTGGCCTCACAGAGATTATTTTTGTAAATCTACATGTGTTATACGTATACATGATATACATCCGGGATGGCATGAGGGTGATTTTTGAGTGGAGTATCCCTCTAGGAACCCGAACTATTTTTTTTATTCTGGAATTGTTTTGCTATTTTCATGATGTTTGGTTTGTTCATGGACTGTACAAAAATCCTCTGACAATGTTTCCTGCCTCACTTTTAAAGGGTTTGTTCACCCAAAAATGAAACTTCAGTCATTAATTCCTCTCCTTCATGTCGTTCTACACCCGTAAGACCTTCGTTCGTCTTCAAAACACAAATGAAGAAATTTTTGATGAAATCAGTGAGTCTCTATTTACAGTAAGATAATGAACACTTTCAGATGAACAGAAAGACACTAAAACATATTTAAAACAGTTCATGTGAGTACAGTGGTTCAACCTTAATATCATAAAGCGACGAGAATACTTTTTGTGCGCCAAAAAAACTAAATAACGACTTTAGTCGTTTCTAGTGATGGGCGATTTCAAAACACTGATTCATGAAGCTTTACGAATCTTTTGATTTGAATCAGTGGTTCGGATCACGTATCAAACTGCCAAAATCACATAAACTATTGAAATTGCGAAACACTAATGACGTAACAAAGCCTCGTTTAGTGAAATCACGTGACTTTGGCACTCCGAACCACTGATTCAAACAAAATATTCATAAAGCTTCATGATTCAGTGTTTTGAAATCGTCCATCACTAGATATTGTTAAAGTTATTTTGTTTTTTTGGCGCACAAAAAGTATTCTCGTGGCTTTATAATATTAAGGTTGTACTCACATGAGCTGTTTTAAATATGTTTTAGGATCTTTCTGGACATTGAAAGTGTTCATTATCTTGCTGTCAATAGACTCACTGAACCATCAAAAATATCTTCATTTGTGTTCTGAAGATGAACGAAGATCTTACGAGTGTAGAACGACATGAGGGAGAGGAATTAATGACTGAAGTTTCATTTTTGGGTGAACTAACCCTTTAAATTCCTCCTAGTTTCAGTATTTATTTGATATCATTTTTACAAACAGTGCTTTTATTAAGGATGAGCCAGTGATCTTGATCAATCTTGTGTACTGTATTAGTATATAATTTGGCTTCTCAACATAACCTCTTGATATCTAAAGAATGTGATCTCGGGTATGTATGTTTGTTTGCTTCATCTTATTACCATGTCCTCTTCAGGTTGTTTGTTAGGTCAAACTGATCCAATCAGAGTTCCCACATATTGTGGAGTTTGTTGGCGCATGCTACAAAAAATGTACAAACATACCATACCAAATCTTTTTCATTGACAGCAATACACACACACACACACACTGGCATCTGTCTTTGTAACCCTGTTGTTGTTTTAGGGGCCGTACACACAGAACTTTTTTTTTTTCATTCCATTGCACTACTTTTCCTTTGTTTTTCTACGTAAACATGCTAGACGGGCATGTTTGACCATGCACTCGCATCTTGCAAGATAGCGTTGTAAAAATGCAGTGCTCAAGTTAAAACTTTTTGAAGACATATCTCCAGACCTCACTTTTTTTTTTCTTCCAACGACATGAATGGCCACTTACTCCTTTGCAGACTGTTGCTTTAAGGAGTCGGTGACTGTCAGCACGTGCACTGCCAGTTTTATTTGTGTGATGTTGTCATTTGGCCTTTAGCCTGTGCGGACGTTCCCCAGGAACATTTGGTATTGGCACATGTCACCCATCGATTGCAGTGCTACAGTAAAGCAGCAGTGGCACAGTACAAATGATGCCCCCAGGGCAGCCCCCATCATTTGTCCTGCATGTCAGCACACACATCGAATCAGAGTTAACTCATCATGGCTGGAGACCTGAATCACTGTAAACACTATCATATTTAGCAGAGCTATCATGTGACATCGACAGATTCGAGAAGTTTGGATGGGAGCTTGTGATTGCTGTGCTTGGGTTACGATGATTGACAAGTGGTATGTTACTGGTTATGCCTTGGCGTGCTGTTACGTGTTGGTGTAATTAATGTTGTAAATTATTAATTTGAATTGATCTGGCTTGTCAATATGGACACCAGATTAGGGATCACACTCAAGTGAGGCATCAATACTCACGTGTCATTTCAATCAGTGCGATGGAGTTTTAAGTCATGGTCACATTTACTGTATTTTTGCGGGTGAACTGCAAATTTTGTGGGATGGCAAAAGATTTTCGCAACGGGTTTGAATTGATCAGTGTTAATTGGTTGTTTTGCTGCGTTGCTGAACTGAAAGCGTGATTTGAAAGTGACTTCTGTGTGAGCTGGGTTTCTTGGATCATTACAGTGTTGACTATAGACAATGCATCTTTTTTTTTTTTTGTGACCGCACCTTTAGTCTTCATTTTACATGAACCGCTTTTTGATGATTGGATGCATTTAAAGGTGCACCATGTAGTTTTTTCGTCCACTCACCTATTCAAAACAAAGGTGTTGCTTGTTGATGCCAAGTTTGAGCGTAGAATCTTGGGACATGCGGTCTTCCCCCTCAGAGCCGGTGGAAAAGAATCAGGATGGGACTTGGGCAGAAAATATGTTCATGGATGCGATTATTAACGTTACTGTAGTGTGAAGCAGAGCAGGAGCGAGTGTTGTGGAGCTGAACGAGGCGCTCGATTGATAATGAGAGACGAACGAGACACGCCTCGAGAGCAGCGGGACTTTTATTATGACACAGTCACCGCTTTCGCTTTTCCGCTCATGAGTGTGAGGAAACGCAGCTCTGTTTATCATATTAGAGTCATTTGAGTGTGTTGAAGATGATGTTTTAACATCTGTCCGTTCGCTCGCGGCTGCTGTGAGACACTTGTTCACTGCAGTAAGAGATCGATATTAGAATATCATATTAAATACTGAATGGCTTGTGTTGATAAATGGCATGCAATTAATTTTAAAATGTATTGTATGGTTGTAAATTTTCTGTATTACTGTTACTGAAAATAAAACTGCATCTGATTATGCTACGTTAGCTAACGTTACTTTACGAAATAGTGCTTTTCTCTGAGGCATCGTACTCGCAAAAAATCAAGAAAATTACATTTAAATAATAAGACTAAACACGTTGAGCTAGCTATATAACAATGATTCGTTTTCTGTCTATAAAAACAGATGTTCTCTTGTCTAATAAAATATGTAATATATTAAAGCGTCTTTGGTGTGTCCATGGTTTCTTCAAAGTAAAACTGGAAACCGAGGGTAACGCTCACACGTCCCGGATCCTTTGTTAAAATAGCAATTTCTCACAATTTGCATATAGTTGGAAACATTTGGGATATTGTAAGAACTCAACTGAACAAAACATACAACACTGGCCTAGTGGTTTTTACTTGATATTTTACTGCAAAAATCTTACATATTGCAGCTTTAACCAAAACATATGTAACAGATGTTTTGTACCATCGTAATTTGATGCACATTGTTGATCTAAACTTCAGATATTGATGTGGTTTAGCTCTGTTTACGCTGGCTCGACTTCCATGAACAGAAACGGAGCAAGATTTTTTCCCTGGATACACTGTATGATGAACAGACCGTTCATTGTCCTGCAGGCCACTAGCTGGTTGGTCAAATCTTTCGTCTTTTGCTCCCACTTGTGTGTCCCACATGGGGATCCTTTTGTTCCATGTCCAGATCACCAAAAGACTCGCATTCTTTTGATGTCCACCAACTCTGACAAATATATGACTCGCAGGCCTTCTTATGATGGAAAAAAGTTAAATAGGAACATAAAAAGTTTGCGCAAAGGAAAAACATTGCTTTGTTTTGAGAATTCCCAATCGGTCTGTGTGTTTATCCCCTTGTTGTGTAATGGTTGTATTGGTTGCAAAACAAATGATGTGGTCATTTCTGCATGTTAGTGTAATGGGTGTTAGACGATGTGTTATAAGGTAATAAACAAAAATATTGAGCAAAATGGAGTGTGCAGTTCAGTCACAGGTGGTCAAGTGGGGGCATTTCTGAAACCTTGAACGAACACAATCGAAGTGACCTGGAAAGACTGAGAGGGGCTATGGAGTTGCTGCTAAAGAAAAGACAAAAGCGTACAGAGAGGGTGGAGGGGGTGAGGTCATAATACTATTAATCCACTCAACACAAGCCACATGTACTGCAGAATCTTATTAAATATGCACAAGCACACTTGTTGAACTAGCTTCACACTTGCATTGTCACCACTGTGTTACTGTTATTGGAACGGACATTTCTAGAACTAGTCTGTGCGTCCATGAAAGTACTATATTGACATGGGACGATGGCTTTACAATGAGCTCAAAGTTATTGTTGAGAACTTTAGTGTAGATTGTTCAGCCAACAGAACAATTAAAATAGGCTTCTTTCCAATCCATGAAATTTTCAGTTGCCTTAACGGGACAGTTCACCCAAAAATGAAACTTCTGTCATCATTTATTCATTCTGACTAGGGTTTGGTACCAAACTTGGTACTTTTTTGAATTGATCCATCGCACACAGTTTGATTGACAGGTGATCTGACCAATCATAACCCTGAATCTGCCATTTTGTCCGTCAAAGCAGTCAGGGGAGTTAGTAGATTAAAGTCGGTGAACTTGAACTTGATAAATTGTGTGTCTTTCCGCGCTTGAAACAACATTCCTTCTGATGTTCATTCATGTTTATTTGATGCTATAAATGAACTAGTATGAAGAGATGATCGGTTCACGAGGAGCTACAGCGATCTGTCACCACACATTAAACACACACTAGACGCTATTTATTGATTAAACTTCTTTAAAAAATTATGATATATTAAATTTGAAACTGTTTCATATGTCTGTCGATACGTTGTCAGTGTCCTCTTTGCTCCGCGATGTATTTTTAACTCCGTGAGAACATGATGTGTGGCGTGAGAGCGGCGTGGGTTGTCGGACATAGCAACAGTAACTATAGAGGGCGGGTCTTTGCGAAGGGTCAATTACGTCGGCACTACCGAGTACCGATTCACATTAAATATATCCGTGCCAAATTTCGGTACCTGAGAACGCATCTGAGCACGAGAGTTAGTGAACCTAACCCACCCCAGCAACTTCCTGTCTCTTGATATCCCACAATCCTGTGCTTTCCAAAATAAAGATGCTGTCTGATAGTTGCAGTTGGTGGTCAGTTTTTGTGTAAATGTAACGTTTTCACCAATGTTTTCCACTTCTAATGTCCTTCCTAGCAAGAAATTTCTATTGTAGTATTTAAATATTTTCTTAGTACTCACCAAAACTTGCACTAGTTTGCTGTAGATCACTAAACCGTTACGAAGTCTGTCTGAAATCAGTTTCGTGAGCTGCCTCGACCACACAGGGACGTGTTTAGCTGAATACGCAAAAATTTTGTATCGTATAGGCATTTCGTCTAGACTGATCCCGCGTTTTGGTAGCATGAAACCGCTATTTTTTTTTAAAACCGTGTCCCAGAGTGGATAAATCTGAAAACGACACCCTTGGATTTTCATGCGTACAGCCAATCTGTATATTTTGTGAAACGATGATGTCATCACCCCACGTCTCGACCCTAGTCAGACACCGCCGTCGCATCACAGCAACAATAGAGGACTGCAAGCTTGTGTTCGTGCCGCAGAAGCTACTGAGCCTATTAGCTTTATTTCTAAGCTTTACTAAAGTTTGGATACAGCACGCAAGGTTTATGCGTATGCTGTAAGTCTTATTCTCCGTTTTTAGTGCATCTCTGTGGCAGAATTACAGCGCGCGTAATGGCGGCTTCTGCTCCTGGGAACGGAGAAAGTCCCATTCTATCACAAAAACCCAGACCACGATTACCAAAAGTTTGGGAATACTTTAAACAGAGGCCAAATAAAACGGTCCTTTGTTGCCTTCGCAGAACCGAAATGGAGTACCACCTATGGAATTGGATCTCTGCCAAATTTTTGCACGCGCAAGATCATATTTTGAGCGTGCAAAAGAGCATTTCACGCACGCGTGAACTGAGTTGAGGAGAAAATCTTCGTCTTGCAAATAAGAAAATATTTCGAGCGAACGAAAATCAGTTTTGCATTTCAAAGAAGTTTATTTGGATGTGCGCGGACGTTCTCTTTCGCACGTGCAAGGTTTGAGTTGCTCGCGCTCCTGATACCCGACCGCTCGCCTGCTCAACACAAACCAGCGTTACAATGTGACAAAATTCCAGCCAATCAGAGATGAGGCTGCTAAATTCTGGCTTGACAACCAATCACAAGACTCCCTGCATTACAGACAGCGCAAGAGGAAAAACACATGGTTCAGGAGACGTTTGTTCAATGGCTTGAACACTATCAAAGTTTCTTTTAAGACTGTATAGAAAGTCTTTGACACTCTTCATTTTAAAGTTCAAATGTCTTCCACTGGATGACCACACATAATGACTTATTTTTAATCAAAATCAAATCGTATTATTACATAATGGCGTGTCCCAGTGTTTCTACACCTCAACGAACTGCTAAATTAGTTCTGACCTCTTACGTAAAAAAGATCACTAGATTAATAAAAAAAAAGTAATAAAAATAATCGTTAGAGTAGCCGACTAATCGAAAAAAAAAAAAAAAAAATCGTTAGATTAGTCGTCAGAAAAAAAAATAAATAATCGTTAGTTGCAGCTCCACTAATGATAAAGCTCTGGCTTCCTATGGATGTGGTGTAAGTTTTCGGATGCCTGGAAGTTTCCTGTAATCCTGAAGACATTGATTATCTGGCATGTTTAATTAAGGTAGGAGCTAAACTCTGCAGGACAGTTTAACACGCCTGCCTTAACACATCAAAACTGTACTGGAAAAGTCTCCAGTATGTCTATCCCTTATTTCCTTGTTTTTAACTGAAATATGGTGTTTGCCCTGACTGAGGTCCATTGTGATGCTTTGCTCAGATGGAAAGTATCAAATTATTCTCGCCTTCTTTGCTTCAATATGTTATTAGTTTGGCATGCAATAAAATGATACATAAGTATTTCAGTCTGGTTCAGAATTAATGAAACCTTAAATAAACTGATGTCCTCATGTATATTACACTAGTAGCTTCCCCATCGAAGGCCTGTCATCACTGATCAAGTCTGTTTACTACAAAACTCTTCTCTAGCTGGCTGTGATATTCAGTGTTCTGAACAATGCCATAACTTATTTGTGTTGAGTTGTTGTAGAATAGCCACAAAATCCTTTGTTTAGATCCCTGACAGAGCCAAGCAAGCATCGTAGTGAAATCTGGTGTGGTAATCTGAGGAAAGCTTGTCCCATCCACCCTCCACCCCCCTGTTTTTTTTTTTGTTTTTTTTGGTCAGGTACATTTCCTGTGCGTCAAATCTGTAACCTCACCCTTGTTCGCCTGGAATGATCCAGTTTAATCCTTTTAATATTGCCCCTGGACATTCATTTGATAACCAGATATTTAACAGAATGTCAGGCATTGTTACTTGTTTCGGACAAAGTAATCGACAAAATGGATACATTTTTGTGCCTTGATAACCAAAATAGATACATTTTTGTGCCTTGATAACCAAAATGGATACATTTTTGTGCCTTGATAACCAAAATGGATACATTTTTGTGCCTTGATATCAACTGCACCTTTACTTGTTGTTGTTATTCTTAACATCTTTTCAGGTGATTCCAGTGAGCATTTGTTGCCTCTGTTGTTTTACATTGATGTGACCTCTCTTTTTTTTTTAACTGTAGCTGGTCTCGAGTGACAAACTGTGGGTACAATTACAGCTCTGACACCAGAGGAACCTAAAATTCAATCCAGAAGTCACAAGGTTTCTAGAATGACAGAAATGGTAGTTTGATGAGTGATTAGAGTGATGGACCCTGTGAAGGAAAATAGGTAGGCTAGCCTCTATATGCTAGTCATCTGCTTTTGTTTTGTTGTTTTTATGCAATGTGTTTCCTGTAGTCGGAGCCATGTGGTGCTTGAGAGTATGACCTCACTGGAGGCCCAGGGTTTGGCTGCTTGAAACTATAGCACTTGAGGTTCATTTCCTTGTCATTCAGCGAAAAAAGGTTTTTTTATTAAAATAAGTTGTTGTCCATATTCATGCATTTATGTTTGGGTATGTTTACATAACAAAAATGTACTAAAAACGGAAAAGTTTTTCCTTTTGCATTTTTCGCGTACTGGCGATAATGTTGTCAAAACAATCCCCATTCACACGGGTCTGCGACAACTGCTGTATTCTTAAGATTGTCAAAAGCACCGACTTCAGTACCAAGTTGGATAATGAAATTTTAAAAATGTGAAAATACCCGCATTTCCCCCTAGCATTTTGAGCTGTTGAGCAGAGTCTTAAATGCCTCTGATTGGCCATTGTGTTCACGTGCTCAACAGATTCGTCTGTGATTTGGCTACAACGATCAACGCTTCAAAAATGTTGTAAATAGAACTTCATAATAAAACGCCGAACTTCACCGAGCACTTGCACCGATACACAATCACAGACATACTGTATCTGTTGAGCATGTGAACACGATAGCCAATCAAAGAAGTTTAAGAATTCACTCAACAGTGCTCAAAATACTAGGAGGAAATGCTTGTATCGACTCATAGTCAACCCTTATTATGCTGCCAGGCCAGTAGTTGGCGATGTCACTTTTTAAAGAAATACTACACGCCTATTTACTGAGTTTTTTTTTTTAATGGATTTTACACAGAGACAATAACGATATTAGCCCTCTACGATGTGAGTAAAACACTCGCATATGTGACTAAATCTACACTCTGTCTGGGCAATTAAATGTCTATCGTTAGCCATTGGCTAATAAATTCTTAGATTTTACTCGCCTGTGTATGTTAGAGGCTAAGCAAGTTTAGCATAGACCAGAGCTTCCCAAACTTAAGAGGGGTAAGGCCCCCCAAAAACATTGCAAAAGCTCCACGGCCCCGCCGTTAAAAAAATATAGACCGACATTTACCTACAAATACATTTATTAACAAGTTTGTAAGAATTTCATGTGAATTATGAGAACTATGATGTAAACATTCTTTACAAATATATTTAAATCTGTAACACTAGTCTTACATACTTTCAAAAAAATCTAATTTTAGAACAATTGGAGTATTTTAATTAGCAGAAGACCCCACGGGTACCACTCATCTCCACTACAAATAGGAAAAAGAGGCTGCAATTTGCACGAGCTCACCAAAATTGGACAGTTGAAGACTGGAAAAATGTTGCCTGGTCTGATGAGTCTCAATTTCTGTTGAGACATTCAGATGGTAGAGTCAGAATTTGGCGTAAACAGAATGAGAACATGGATCCATCATGCCTTGTTACCACTGTGCAGGCTGGTGGTGGTGGTGTAATGGTGTGGGGGTATTTTCTTGGCACACTTTAGGCCCCTTAGTCGTTTAAATGCCACGGCCCACCTGAGCATTGTTTCTGACCATGTCCATTCCTTCATGACCACCATGTACCCATCCTCTGATGGCACCATGTCACAAAACTCGAATCATTTAAAATTGGGTTCTTGAACATGACAATGAGTTCACTGTACTAAAATGGCCCCCACAGTCACCAGATCTCAACCCAATAGAGCATCTTTGGGATGTGGTGGAACGGGAGCTTCGTGCCCTGGATGTGCATCCCACAATTCTCCATCAACTGCAAGATGCTATCCTATCAATATGGGCCAACATTTCTAAAGAATGCTTTCAGCACCTTGTTGAATCAATGCCACGTAGAATTAAGGCAGTTCTGAAGGCGAAAGGGGGTCAAACACAGTATTAGTATGGTGTTCCTAATAATCCTTTAGGTGAGTGTGTGTATATATATACAGCTCTGGAAAAAAATAAGAGACCACTGCATATTTTTTGTTATTTTGACCAGTTGTTGCTTTTGGCAAATAAATGCTCTAAATTACAATATTTTTATTTGGAATTTGGGAAAAATGTCAGTAGTTTATAGAATAAAACAAAAATGTTAATTTTACCCAAACACATACCTATAAATAGTAAACGCAGAGAAACTGATAATTTTGCAGTGGTCTCTTAATTTATATATAATATATAATAAAATAAATGATATCAAAAAATTTTAGCCAATGGTGATTCTATTGCCAAAGTGTGCATAGAGGTTTGGGTATCGTTTTCAAAAACCTGAACTTTCAAACCCGTTTTCAAAATTTTGCATTTACAGGCCCCCAAAACGCCGTCGTCATGTAAATGAACGGCCAAAACTTTTTTAGTTGAAAACTGTGTCGTGTAAAATTTGTTAATCTCAGTCCGAAGAGTTGTGAAATGTTTCATCTGACTCCATTTTCTAGTTCTCTGCACAAGCAGGCTTTGGGTTCCTTTCACCCTTCGTCAGCAGATACTGCAGGCGACACATGAACAGAGTGAGCAGAGCATGACTGATCCATTATGAAGGAGTTATGCAAGAGACGGTTCCATCCCTTTCTCCTCCCTACACACACGTTCTTCACACGTTGTAGTCTCTTATACTCTCTTAAAAATCACCACAGTCTTCTCCTCTCTTTTGTTTTGCTCATTGCTTTTCATTAATCTCATTTTTCCTCCTCTTTTTTTTTTTTTTATTCCATCCTCTCTATTCTCTGCCGGCTTTCTTCCGCTGGCGGTGTTCCAGGTTCACCCACACATACATATTCACTCGCACTGATCTTTTCCGGAGTGGAATTCTGTAACTCCACGCTGGGTGTTTGGCAGTGTCCAAACCGCAATGGGATGAGAGAAAAACAGCCCCTACAGGGTTTGGCCGAGACAGCAGACTATTTTAGTAGCAGCATGTGCCAAAGAGCACCTTCCGATTCATGAAAATAGGAAAATCTGCTCGTGGAGGATTATCATTAGGATGGTGGTGTGTTGGACGCTATCTAGACAGTGTGTGAATGAGAGGGCGCTTCCATGTCTGTGCGAATATGATACAGAATGTTTCTGTGTGTGTTTTAAATTGGATAAGACAAAGAAAATGTGTAAATGTTTATGTAAGGGAAAGATAAAGTGGCGGGGTGTAGTTTTTGGCACTTGTGGGAAGATATGATTGAGGTTTACAGCTGGACAGACGCTTTTCTGACAGTGTACAGTACTGGAACAAAACAGAGTGCGAGTCAATAAAGTGTGCATTTCATGAGCAAAACTGGATAGAGAGTTGGCAGACAAGAGAAACACTCTGGAGGTTGGATAAGATATGGAAAAGAAATGAGACAACACTATGATACACATTGATCTTGTTGCGGGGTGACGCATCGCCCTGTGCTCCGACGAACATACACACTGTTCACACCATCAGCCAAATTATTCAGGAACTGAATGCTTTCCAATCACGACACTGCCTAAAACGCACACAATATCATCTGTAGCCAACGCACGCTGACGGTGCTGTAGGTGGGTTGCTTAATGGATGATTGGTGTTGGGTGTGGGTGAGTAATGGAGTCGTGAGCGAACGTACCCACAGACAAGGCCCCGCTGTTGGGTACGACAGGACAGCTTGTAGGGGGTGTAGCAGGTGGTGTCAAATACCACTCACATAGTGCCACTCATTCAGTACATCATCAAACACATACAAACAAATGACTGTCTGTAGTTATTCATGCTCAGGGTTGGGGAGTAACGAAATACAAGTAACTTAATTACGTATTTAAAATACAAAATTTGAGTAACTGTGTTTCATTACAGTTACATTTTAAATGGGTGGTAATCAGATTACAGTTACATCTGAAAAGTGTTTTAGATTACCAAAGTGATTACTTTGAGTTTTAATGTCATTTAAACAGCGATTGGTGATTCTCTGACTCTGACAGTCTGAAAAAGCGGAGTTAAGTTTCATCAACATTTTAATACTTTTAAGAGGGATCATAAAAATGTTGTTATTTTTATTTAGTTCTGTCCTGAACAAGACAAAATGACTGAATTTATAAAAAAATTGCCTAACTCAACTGAACTGTCCTGTCATGACCTGATGATCCACGACTGTTTTCATGTTTTGTGATAGTTGTTTGTGAGTCATTTTATAATTCACTCGTCACTGCAACTTTTTCTCACAATTTTTTTGCATTTCGCAATTCTGACTTCTTTTTCTCAGAATTGCGAGATTTAAACTCAAAATTGCAAGTTATAAAGTCAGAATTGGGAGATATAAACTTGCAATACTTGCAAAACTTTTTTTCTTGCAATTGTGAATTTAGTATGTGAGTTTATTTCTCATAATTCTGACTTTTATCAATATTGCGAGTTTATATCTCATAATTTTGACTTTATAACTCACAATTGCAACTTTATATCACGCAATTCTGAGAGAAAAAGTCAGAATTGTGAGATAAAAACTTGCAATCACCTTTTTTGTGTTTGTTCCACATTCCATATTCCAAAGTATTCTAAAGTGTTTAGATTAAGTTACTAAACTTGAGTAATGTAACGAATTACGTTACAAATTACTTTTTAAAGCATGTATTTTGTAATCTGTAGTGAAATACATTTTAAAAGTAACCTACCCAGCCCTGATCATGCATGAATCAGTTGCTCTTTTTGTCTTCAAAGTAAAATTTGCATTAAGGGGTGATCTTCTTTTCACATCTTCTCATTGACTTCCATTCAAAACGAACATCAACTGATTTGATTTCCCTGTCGTACGCATTTTTTGAGCTAACCGTGTAGGCTTCCCTCTGGTAGAAGGACTGAACAGTAAACCCTGGACTGTATTTCAGTTTATCAGAGGAAATCTGGGAATGAAAGGGACAAAAGCAAAGGATTTAATCTCATTGAGTGCTCAGCTTTTACATACAGTGTTGTAAGGTAAATTGGATTGTTATTTGAACGTGTTTCCTGAGATGGGAATGGGCCGGGTGGCTAATGTTGGACCAGCGGGCGATTAATCATATCAGTAATCTGATTATGTTGTTGCTCTAGAGGACAGATAAACACAAGTGTGTGACATAGAGGCAACTCAGAGAGCGTTCAGGTGAGAAACCGAAGAACAGGTGTCCAAATCCACTAAAACATGAAGACGGTCAATGTTAAGCTTCTCCGTTTAAAAGGAAAGAAGTGCAAGTTTGAGGTAAACAGCCGCAGATGGAAGTAATTAATGAGCTTTGGAGGAGAACAGCAAGTGAGGAAGATCAAAATAAAGTGGGAGGCCAGGAACTGAGCAAAAGGAAAGCAAACTGAAACAATGGGATAAATGGAAGCCAAACAGCTCTAACAGCTGCGTCAGGTTAGGTTACCGTGGTTACAAGTATCCATCGCACTGGCCAACAACAGGCGGAGTGAGACACTCCAGAGGTCAGGATATTAACACGGCCAATAAACAGGTGTGTCTATTTGAATGTGGTCATCCTGGTGACCTCTGTAAAAAGACAGAAAACTCAGCAGTTCACCGTCCTCTTCAGACATCATTCTAACGGAGCTTTATTATCAATATTGAAAACGGTTGCGCCGCTTCATATTTTTGCGGTTTGTCTGAACTTTCTATGCAAAAAAAGAAAAATGTACCACAGCATTTTTTTTTTGCATAGAAAGTTCAGACAAACCGCTTTCATTTGAAATAGAAATGGTTTATAATAATGCATCCTTTTTCTAAAATAAAAGCAGTGATTTCTTTCAAAAAGAATTGGTGCTGTCAATTAGCGTGTATGTGATTGATTTTTTTTCAGTTTAACGCGCTAAAAATATTTAACACAATTAACGCAACATCCATTTTTTCTAAATTTGGCTTGCGTTACATTAAATGATCATGCTCTTATTCACTCAAATGCTTTTAAACCGTTCTGTAACGATTGTCAGCCCAAGTGCCCGCTATAACCAGCAGAGGGCACTCCACCATGGACTCACTCACTCACTCTCTCACTCATCCACCAAGGCGGACTACATTTCCCAGAAGCCCCGCACCCATCTCTGATCACTCCACCAGCTGCAACACATTACCCAATCACTGATTACATCACCCAGCCCATTCTTATCAGTCGCACTATTTAAGCTCATTGCACAAACACTCCCGTGCGAAGTTTTGATTTTGGTTATCCTGTCAATTCCGAGCGTTTATTCCCTGTCTTGTTTTCCCGGTCTTGTTTTCCTGGTCTTGTTTTCTGCCTGTCTGTTCAGTTTCTTGATTGTTTGCTGCCGACCTTTTTGGATTTACTGCTCTGGATTACTGGACTATTGCTTGCCTGCCGCCTGCCTACGACCCACCCGCCTGTATACTGTTTACGTCTCTGCCTTGATTTGTAAAACGTCTCTGCCTTTAATAAAGCCTGCATTTGGATCTGCACCCGCGTTGTCACGCACTCTTCATTACACATTCAAGCGCCGAAAAACAAACTGTGAATGTCGTGTCATGTGACACACACAACTCGTGCGCACAAAGACGTACAGCAGTATTGAGTTATCTTTCAGCTTGAACAAACAATAACGCACAGAATTACGCCAAAAAGCCTTTTTGTCGAGTGTCCTCATGAGAGCAGTGAGTTAAATAACGTCTTAAATGAACTTTTCAAAGAGAAGAAGAAAATGTTCAGCAGCGGCAGCTCTTAAAGTGACAGTAGCCTAATAATCCAGTTGCAGTGATGTCTGTCATTAACCCTTTGATGCGTACGATTACATGATCCACTGCCAAATTCAAAAGTGCTTGCGCGTCACCGGCTCACTTACTTTCATGTATTTCGGGAAAACTGGATAAATTCGACAGATGCGATTCTCCGTACTGCGGTGCGAACTAACATTGCGCGTATAGCTCAACTAACGCAATGATTATAAAGGTGTTTAAATAGCAGAACACATCCACTTGCATATATTCGACAATCGGAATATCAGATATTTCATGCTATAGTTAACAAATTTGTGAATATTTTGAATAAAAAAGGAAAAATTAAATAATCATACAGCGCTATTGTGGCTGCCGTGTGTCACGTGACCAGCAATGACGCATCACCATGGAAACAATAAAGTGATACGTTCTAAATAACGATCGCCTTGAAAAACTCACACGTGCGAAAGGGTTAATGTTCATCAAAAGGGAACAGAGAAAATGAGGCTTTAATAAGGATTAATCTATTTATCATGTATAATGTATGCAGTGAAGACTGTAAAGTGTTTGATAACTATTCGATTTCTGTATATTTCTACATAAATATGACATTTATTATAAGGGTTTTATGTGAAGATTGTTTTAAGTTCACTTAAAATAAAAGTTATTTTTAAAAAAAATATAGCTATATTTATACAGCCTGTATGATGGCTTCACTTTTCACAATTCCTAATTCATTACAAACTTCAATCTGCCTCTTGTTTTCGTTAAAAGAAATGTTATTCTGCTGAGTAAGAAGTAAAATCATCAAACTGTCTATATACCAAGTCACTTAACTAGACTAGTGCTTGTTGTGTACTATTAAGGAGAGTATAGTGTACTTTTGAGGACAAATGACGGCATTGTGGTCTGTTGTTTTAGTTCCTCAGGTTGGGATGAAGATGCTACAGAAGAGCCCCACAAGCTAGAAAGGCTCTGATTGGCTGCTAGGCTGTTGCTATGGAGGGGGAGTCTGCCTTCCTATTGGTCAATGCAGCCTGGCCTAGAGCTGATAAGGGTTGCATCTTTTTATTGTTATGGTCACAGACAGGAAGTGGAAGGTCATTATTGTTTTACATCTGTCTGGATAGGGTGATTTATTGATGTAAAATGAGGAGAATATGGCTGTTTTTCTCTCTGTGCTGGATTGTAGTTTGGTTTGGCAGGGATTCTCTGCCACGTGGGTGTTGACGTAAACAGAGCTTTGATTATCCCTAAGTTAAAGATAATTACTAAGGCATGTGTTTTGTATGACAGACAAGGGGAGAAAATAGGGAGGGAGTGTGACCGAATGAAGAATTTTCTCACGTTCAGCTCGGACTGGCTTCAGGGGAATTATGGGCTTTGGATATGCAACTACATAGTTTCATAATCTACTCCTCAATGGGTTTTGTGAATGACTAGTTGATTAGTCGGTCTTAAAGAAGCCCTGTGTAATTAAGTTGGTTTAGGGCCATGCCCACCAGATCAGACGTGTTTCAGTGAATGCGTTTTTGCATTCAGAAACAGCTGGAGAATGAACGCAGCACCTTTATAGCTATTGCAGCTTTGATTTAAAGAGGATGAAGTTAGAGAGACCGCTTCTCTTGGATGGTTTTAGAAAGCGCACAACTTTTTTTTGGCTCTGAGTTTATTCCTTTTGAAGTGCAGCTCTTAAATATTTTAAAGCTAAAGCAAAATTCTAGATAAATGATTCCATTTAGTCAATAAATCATTCAGTATCACTGATCGGCTATTGTCAAGCGATTGACTAGATAATAGCAATGTTCGATTTTTATAAATTAACCGTTTCAGTCAGATCTTTTCCGAAGCAGTTAAAGGGTTAGTTCTCCCAAAAATTAAAATTCTGTTATTAATTCCTCTCCCTCGTGTCGTTCTACACCCGTAAGACCTTCGTTCATCTTCAGAACACAAATGAAGATATTTTTGATGAAATTCAGTGAGTCTCTATTGACAGTAAGATAATGAACATTTTCAGATGTCTAGAAGGGTAGTAAAACATATTGTATGTGAGTACAGTGGTTCAACCTTAATATTATAAAGTGACGAGAATACGTTTTACCCCCCAAAATAACGACTTTTCAACAATATCTAGTGATGGGCGATTTCAAAACACTGATTCATGAAGCTTTACGGATCTTTTGTTTCGAATCAGTGAATCATTGATTCGGATCGCGTATCAAACTGACAAAATCACGTGAACTATTGAAATCGCGAAACATTTATGATGCAACGAAGCCTCGTTTACTGAAATCACGTGACTTTTGCGCTCTGAACCACTGAATCGATTCATAAAGCTTCGAATCAGTGAATCATTGATTCAGATCGCGTTTCAAACTGACAAAATCACGTGAACTATTGAAATCGTGAAACACTTATGATGCAACGAAGCCTTGTTTACTGAAATCACATGACTTTTGCGCTCTGAACCACTGGATCGATTCATAAAGCTTCGAATCGGAGTGCCAAAGACACGTGATATCAGTACACAAGGCTTCGTTTTATAATATTAATCTGAAAATGTTCATTACCTTGCTGGCAATAGCATCACTGAGCCATCAGATTTCATCAAAAATATTTTAATTTCTGTTCTGAAGATGAAAGTAAACTAATGAAGATTGAGAACGGGAGCATTCTCAGTGCTGTCAAAATAAAAGTCCCGGGAAAAAAATGCCAAATATTGATCTATCAAGCATTTGTAGAAATGTCTGCTTGTCGCCAACCACGTCTTTAAACCATTTTGGACATAATGAGCAGGATTACAACTGTCTCTTTGAGACAAGTCTGACTCGGGTGAATTGGAATGTACTGAGGATTTGACTGATGGGGTGAAAAGTTACTTTAATGGTTGAAAAGCAATAATAGTAGAGCTAAAACATGCTGGAAATGTGTTTATGACCTGATTTTATGACTTTTTATCCAAACATTTTATAAACGAGTTGGTTTTACCATTTTATTAAACCATGCAAAAACTTTTTAGCTAAGAGACATAAAAAATAGTGTTGTTTATTGCAAATGCAAGGTATTTTTAGGTTCTTAAGGGCGGTTATTATTATTAAGCATGGTTGCCACTTTGCAATTTCAAATCACTGCTGGTCAACAGTTCTGACTCATCACTACTTTTTACTGCAGCATCAAAGTGCATTTGCTTCAATTAGAGAGTTGGATAAAGAATTAGAAACTAGTATTAGAGGAACTAAAAATATGTACGTTTTCGCCGCTAGAGGTTTCTTATTCAAAACAAATGCATAGCTTGATGATGCCTTGAATTCGTTGTCTTGACGTCTACAGCCGGTGGAAAAGAATCGGGATGGGACTCGGGCAGAAATCATGTTCATGATTTATAACATGATTAGTTTTCTGTTGATGAATGTTTCGAAACAGTTGCTCACCTGTCTAATAAAACATAAAATATTAAAGCATCTTTGGTGTTTCCATGGTTTCTACAAAATAACACCGGAAACCGAGGGTAACGCGGGTATGATGTCATTGATAGGCGTCACACGGTCCGTGTCCTAGTTAAAATTTACACGTTCTTGGAAACATTTGGGATAATGCAAGTACACAAGTCAGCAAAATATATAACATTGTTCTAGTTGATTTTGCATATTTTAATCCAAAAATCTTACATATTGTGCCTTTAAGATGTATGGCTGAGTTCTGTAGTGCACAGAGACAGAACAATCACACTACTGTCAGAGGAGAAGCAGCCATTGATTAGATTGTGATCATTTTGAGAAAGATGACCTGACCGCAGAACAGTTATTAGGCATCGTTAAGCACAAAAGGAACCACAACAATGTGACGGAGGAGAAGGGCATGACTGAACAAGCGGTGGAGGGGGAGGAAGTGAGTGGGGGAGATAAAGAAAAGCGGAGAATAAATGAAACGGCAAACATTTGGACATATTTAAATGTCATAAAAGTAGCCTTTTGTTGCCCAAGATCTTTTCCAAAGAGCCTCAGACACAATGCGAAAGCGAAAGAGGAAGATTAAAAGGAAAATGTGAATGAGTTCAGAACTGCTCTGTTACTGATTGGTTATTTCTAAACCTGTAAAACTTGAACAAACAGGCCTAGGTAACTACAAAGGAGTTTTTAGGTGTGAGCGCTGTTGAGCAGATTCGTAAACACCTCTGGCTGGTCTTTGTGTTTGCGTGCTCATCAGATATGATATGATCTGTGATTGGCTACAACGATCAACGCACGGGAGCATTTGAAAGCACACGGAAGTGTTTGAATTTGAAAGCAGGCGTCTATCAGCGCTCGGCGAAGAGCGTCATTGATGTCTATTTACAACATGTTTGCATTGATCATTGCAGCCAATCACAGTCATATTTGATGAGCACGTCAACACAATGACCGATCAGGTGTTTAAGAATCTGCGCTCAGAGCGTCACATTTTTTAAATTTCAGTTCCAACTTGGAACTTTTGACAACATTTAAAGTAAAGTCTTTTTAAGTGAGTCATTGAATAATTCATTTAACCAGTTTTTTATTTCATTAAACAGTTTAAATAGACTGCAGCAATTAACATTTGTCAGAACCTCTTGTAAATTACATGTTATTTTGTTTAGTTGTCTGTTCAGAATTGTGATCGCTGTTTGAAACAAAAAAAAATTGTGATTCTCAATTCACCCAGAATCGTGCAAATCCTGGTTGCGTGATTGTTTAAATCAGTGTTTCTCAAACTTTTTCAGCCTAAGGACCACTTTATCTTCCAATTTTTTTCTGAGGACCACCTAACAGAATCCCATTCTAACACCCCCCCCCCCCCCCAAAAAAAAACCCCCATCAAAATAGGAAGGATAAACTAAATTTAAGTTTAATATGCAACTGTTTCAAGTCAAAAACTAATTATTCAAACACGTATGCAATGATATGATCCATTTTTTCGTTATTAAAACACACTGACGTCAACCCCCCCCCCCCCCCCCGCCCGCGATCCGGTGCAGGTTAAGAGCTTGCCTAGTTTAGGTCATCTTTTCGCGGACCACTAGGGGGCGATGGCGGACCACACTTTAAGAATGATTGGTTTAAATTGTCGCAAAATGTAAACTGTATTATTGCACAGCTCTATATAAAAGTTATACATATTATATCCAACCTCATCCGCATGCATACAGTACACTCATGTACAGCAAAGCTATATATAATTATTAGCAAATGTTTTTTTATTACTACTCTTTATATATCTACTCTTTCAATAATGTTGGATATATAAGCGTGTCCAACTTTATCTGCATGCTTATTACAGTAAACTCTCATACGGTGAGTTATCGACTGTAAGCAATGAAATTATAAATATAAACATTAACATCATGACTTTCTGTAAAGATGCTTTGAAATAATGTGTGAAAACCCGTGAACAAATAAATTTGGCTTCATTTGACACTTGATTTTTCTCCCTCTTACAGGTAGATTCATGTGGACACGAGGTGTACCCTGATTTCCCAGCCCCTTCCCCTTCCCTCAGTCACCCCTTCCCTACATCCCATTCACTCCGTCCAGTGCACTACGGTCACCATGACATCCACCTTGCAGACCTTAGCCTTTAAGCTGGCCCCTCCCTCAAAAGAAGCTGGACCAGAGCAGTTGGAGCCTTGTAATGAGGTGGCGGGACGACGTTATGAGGTGGTCCCCTCTGTGGTCTGCTCCATGTGCTGTCTCTTTGGAATCATCTATTGCTTCTTTGGTGAGTCGAGTCTTCATGTTTATGTATGCATTTACAAAACACAATATTTGTGCATATTACCAAGACACAATGTTATCATTTTATTACAGGTAACAATCTGTAGATGGCGCGTGATCTCATGCTTGCGCCTATTAGAATTGGTGGTTTTAAATTTTTCATTCTGTTTCTGTGCCGAACACATGTTGTCTTATTCTGAGACTTGTTTTTTGCCCACTTTTCAATATTGATGAGGTTCTAAATAAGGTCGTAGCTTGTGTAACTGTACTGCCGTCTACTTGAGACGGCCACAGAATTAAAGAGAACGTATTCTACTTTTTGGTACCATTCAATTCGTTTCTCCCCTAAATCCACTTATGTTGTTAGTCATCGGCTGTCATATAGAATTTAATGGATGTTTTTGATGCTGTACCTTTTTTATGGCTCACTTTGCATGAGAAAATAGCATTGAAAAATAGGCGTTGATGAGAAAATAAACTTTACAACATGCCTTCTGTTATCTGATTGATATCTCTTACTTTTGAGTAAATAAAAAGCCTTTTAGAATAATTCTTAAAATGTCCACAATTAAAACTACTGAGCTTTGATCCTAAAACTGAGCATTTATATGGCATTTTATTGGGAGGTATAAAGTGAAAATATGAATTTATTGTAAGTGGTCTGTATAAATAACATCTACACCAAATTTGAGAATATTTTAGTGTATTTTATGCTTCTGAATAAAATTGAGGTGGGTCATTCCATCTCAAATCAATCATATTTCAGAAACTCAATTTTTTTTATTTTGTTAATATTTTTTTTCTCAAGAAAGACAAACAATCATGATGAAAATGAAAACATTAAATGTCATGGATGAATACTTACTGAGTAGTCCTCTGTTTAAAAGCACAGCTGATGCTTTTTTCTTTCAAAGAGGAAGAGCTGAACAACAAATAATGTTGATATTGTTAATGTTGAAATTTTATATATATATATATATATATATATATATATATATATATATATATATATATATATATATATCAAAACAATTGCATACAACATACCTGTCTGAGTGCCACAAATATTCTTAGTATGTGCCTGTAACTCTAACACTATTAAATATATCTTAATATACTTCTAGATTCTAGTTCTTAATAAACTTAACTTTTGTAATCTTCATTTTAAGGTTTAATCCCAGGGTCATGGGGATCTCAATGTTGTTCCATGTTCAAATTGTTGAATTTTACTCCTTTTTAATGGTTGAAAACCAAATGTGGGTAAACAGCTGATACTTATTGTGTTTAAAGAAGAATGCCTGAAGTGTCTGTAAAATAATAATAATAATAATAATACTGAAACTAGAAATGTATCGTGTTACCTGATATCAAAATAATATTTCTGGCTTTCTTCTTCTTTCATGTATTTCTTTCAACAGAAACAAAAATATCAAAATCAAAATTCTTAGCTCGGGACCTCGGGTTGAGTTCACACCGTAGTTCTTGTACTTAATAAAAACACATTGCTATTACTGTGTAAAATTAATATTAAATACATTTTTACAGAATTTTTTAAGCATGGTTGTGTTTCCAGTTTGTTTTAAAATGCAATACATAGGCATTCATTTTATATGTTGCATGTTGTTTGTGCACTTAATAAACATCATACAATAGTTAAATGGTTATAATTAGACAAGATATTGCAATAACTTTTGATCAGGCATTACTGCCTGCGTCCTAAAGGAGATCCGATTCCTGGGCTGGGACAACGGATCTGCACATCGGATTCTAACCGAAAAAAGTAGACCATCCGGGTATCTTAGGAATGCTCACTTCAACACTGATTTGGAACAATCATTCTAATTTTGAATACAATTTAGGACAGATAGTATGAGAATTGGGACGCAGGAACATAATTATTGTTTATTTACTTTTTTTATTTTATATGTCCGGCTGTGCAGAGTTAAATTACCCTTCAGCAATTCTCAAAATAAATATCCATTTTCATTTTCATTCATATATATATATATATTAAATCAACCTCAAAGTCATAGCTGTGTTTTTTCCCCCCCACTGACAACTAAGGAAAGTGTTGAACTGCTAATAAACTGTTATTCTTGAGCTGTGAAATCAGCCGCTCTGTTCAAATTTCCAGTGTTTATCCATCACGGATGTCTTTCTCTTCTCCCTCCTTCACTCTTTCGCACATTTTTTCACTCATTCAACTCTCACCTCCAGTTCTCTTTCCCTTTCGCAGGTTACCGCTGTTTTAAGGCTGTGCTCTTCCTCACGGGTCTGATGTTCGGCTCCGTGATCATCTTCCTGCTCTGTTACAAGGAGCGAGTACTGGACACGCAGCTGAGCGTCGAGGCCAGCGTGGGCATCGGGCTGGGCATCGGCACCCTGTGCGGCCTGGTGACTATGCTGGTACGGAGCGTGGGGCTTTTTATGGTAGGGCTGCTCCTGGGCCTGCTGGTGGGCATCGGGACCCTGATAGGCATGGAGGAGCTGTCGTCCAACCCCCCGCGGTCAGTGTGGGTGCCCCTGGGCGTGCTGCTGGGGCTGGGCATGCTGTTCGCCGTCCTCACCCTGCAGTGGCAGAGATGCTTCACCACGCTCTCCACGGCCGTGTTCGGGGCCGCCGTGATAGTCGTGGCCACGGATTATTTCGTGGAGCTCTTTGCGCTTGTGAGGTACATTTACGAGCGGGTGAAAACGGGCCCCCGGGAGCCGGTGTGCTGGACTACGTGGGTGGTCCTGGGAGCCTGGCCTGCTCTCGCCCTGCTGGGTGTTTTGGTGCAGTGGAGAGTGACGGCAGAGGGCTACTCCCACACGAAGGGTGAGTCAGGGACAGCCAGAGTGTTGTTTGGAGTATGTGACACACTGTTCTTCTAGATTTACTGTACCGGAGAGAGAGAGAAGGTTTGTATGAATGTGTGTGCAACATGGCAGATGGTTCCTGTCTGTCGGTGTGCTCTCAGGCCTGTGTGACAAATGTTCACAGAAACAATCATGCCGAGCAGAACATCAGGTCATGGAGAGGCTCTGTCTGTCTGTCTCTCCAAGGCAGTTTCCAGTTCAGTAATGTGTGTGTGTCCACTGAATGGATTTAATGTCAGATTTCTTAAAGAGTTAACATGGCATTATTTCATCCTCATGTCATTCCATTTTCTTTCTTCCATGGAAAACAAGAGGAGACGTTTAGCAGAACGTGCGGAGTGCTCTTTTGAAAGTGAATGGGCACAGATGCTGTAAACTCCAAAAATAAAAGAGAAAAAGAAAAGGCCCGTTCACACCAAGAGCGATAACATTAAAGATAAAAATCACTCTAAATATAAAAGAATAGCACCGTCCACACCACATCTATAACAATATAGAGAAACTATATCGCTGGGATCGCTTTCAGAACGATTTTCACAGCTGTTGAACGATAAAACACTGACAGCCAATCAGAATTCGTTCTCATTTAAGCGCGCGCATTTAAAATAGGTAGTCGTGGCCTAGTGGTGAGGGAGTCGGGCTTGTAATCTGAAGGTTGCTGGTTCGATTCCCATGCCGGCAGGAATTGAAAGTGGGGATTGTGAATAAACAGCTCTCTCTCCACCTTCGATACCATGACTAAAGTGCCCTTGAGCAAGACACCTAATCCTGAATTGCTCCCCTTGTAAGTCGCTTTGGATAAAAGCGTCTGCTAAATGATGAAAAATGTAAATGTAAAATGTTGGAGAAGTTAATCGCAGAGATCCAGAAGTCTTTTCAAGGATCCTTTAAAGAAAACGGATATATGGAAAACAATCGGTCATCCCCTCGGAATAAATGGTGTGAAGTATTAACGATGACATCATTATGCCAAACAGTGTCACACAAAATTACCTCAGGTATCCGGCGCTAGTTTCCACAACATTGTCTCGCTGTGTTGCAGTGAAAAAGGCTTTGATTTTATTCCACTATATTGACTTCGTCAGATAAATTCACCGGTAGATCACTAGCCATTCTCTCGAAACATAGCATGCTGAGGACATCTGCTGGTTAAAGCTGTGTAAATACAACAAGAACAGAAAAAACATGTTGTACACAATAAACTTATCGTTTGTTGGTGTGGATGTAAATATAGCTACCTTTATAGTTATCGTTCTTTGTGTGAACGGGCCTTTATTACTGTAAATATCAATAGCCAATGCTGCGATTTTATTACATGAAAACATGCACAACGGGTTTGAGAGCACAATGTTCATTTACACTCATGCCGCTCATGATCCGGTTTTTTCCAGTGTCTCCGAACAGCTCGGAAGAGTTTATAAAGTCAGCATTAAATGGAAATTCGGAAAATCATGTTATAGTTCTTATTGCGAACAATTCATCCATACATGTTTCATTTTTGAAAAAGAATCACTTTTATTTTTTATCAGAAAAATTGTAATTAGATTTTTTCCCCCCAAATTGTGCAGCCCTATTCCTCTGCGCTATATGTATGCCTATTTTCCGCTGTTTCTCGTAACAGAACATGCTGTGTCAAGATTATCAGTGAATAAAGAAGTAAATTTCAGTGACTACATTTACATATGCTGAAAAAACTAAAACTCCTTTCAAACTGTTTAAGGGATTAAGAGAAAGCAGTTTTACGCCTGGGTTTGTGCCAGAGAACGCGGCTTCTTTGATCCTGTAAACATATGTAGCGTTTTGAAGAGTGTGCATGACTGTAGAAAAGAATAAATGATTAAAGTAAAGCAAAAATGTGGCGAAAACTGCTTTCCGGTGGAGCCGCATACACCTCTAACCCAGCACGTGTCAACATACTCAGTCTATGTTCATCGCATTAAGCTATTAAATGGCTTGGGAGTAATATATCACATGACCACCACATGTGTGATGTATTACTACATTCATGGTCCTCGACCATTTGTTCTCATTCACTTTAGTTGTATAGAAACAGTTTTGACAGCCTATAATGTACGTTACTGTCTTTCTTTCTCAGTGATGATCAGCCGTCAGCAGCGACGGGTTCAGCTCATGCGTATTCGTCAGAAGGAGGAGAGGAGGGAGAGCAGCAGGAAGAAGAAGAGGAAGCAGCCGCAGAACTCGCACCACACACATGCCGCCAAAGCCCTGCACCCAGAGCCTGCCTACCGCAGGAAACCCAACCCTATACGACGCTTTGATGGAGATGTTCTTTCTCCTGTGAGTCCACACACACCAGCCTATACATGCTTAAACTTATACACATTTACTGGAGGGTGGGGGTGGGGGGGGTGAATGAGGCCAAAAAAAGTGACAAAAATGCCACTGAAACTTGAAATGTGATTGGAAAAGAATGCATTTTTTTTTTTTAGCTTAGTTAATTTTTCTTATTATCTGGATGGAGAATTTGTTGAACCCTTTACCGGTGTGATTAGAACGCTCAGTCCGTCATGTGATCAGCTAAATTCAAATCCGCTTTTGTGCTTTGACTGGCGCTGAGCCAGAGAGAGACTTGTTTTCAACCACATAATGTTTATTTTCCGTTTCAGACATTTAAATACACGTAAGTTCTAGAATTAAAGTTTATAAAATATTTGTAAAATACACACTGGAATTAAACCTAGGAATTAAATAATTAAAGGATAAAAAGGGATTTAAAGGGAAAAACAAAAAGAATATTTTGAAATGCACACAAATTTACTCTTTTTTTTTTTGTATGTCCAGTATGACATTGAATGATGAATCATGTAAATAATAGCGTACTTTCAATTCGTAACTGTGAAATTTCATAAAGTTGAGTAGGTTTGCATCACTGGGTATTACTATCGGTTGCTGAACCTTACTATTGTAAAATATTAAACATTTAACTACTTACATCTCACCACGCACTCTTTCACTGCTACAACTAAGGGTGCGTTCACACTTGTAGTTCGGTTGGTTCGGTTCGTTTGGTCCGGACCAAAAAACAAAAACAAAACATATAGTTCTGGTCCGCTTAGCGTTCACACTGGCATTTTTAACAGCGAACCTAAAGTTACTGAACCAAAGGCATAGAGATACGGTCACGACCTGATTGGGCGGCTTTTATGACGTTTGTCCTCGACTCATTTTGGATACACCGATCTTCCCGCGTCGTCAAATCAGCTGACTTGTAGCGTCGCATCTTGTGACATCCCGTCCTGTTTTTGGTTCGTTTACATGTCTTTGGTCCGTGTTGCGTTCATATATCAATCGAACCGCATCAGAGTTCGTTTGGAAGCGGACCGAGACCCATCTTTTTAGCGGTCTCGGTCCACACCTGGGTTCGGATGGCAGCGTTCACATATGTTCAAACGAACCGCACTAACTGAGCGATCGCACCAGGGTTCGTTTTAATCAAACCAAACATGACAAGTGTGAACGCACCCTAAGCGTCGTATTGGAATTCGCAATCTTCTGTCAACATTAAGCCCCGCCTTCTTTGATTTGATTGGCCATCTCAATCATTTTGGCAGGGATGAGTGCTGTCAGACCACTAAATATAAAAAATGCAAGTTTTAAAACTTTCTGTCATTTTAGCAACAAACAGTGCAGTGTTTGGGGGGTTACGGTGGTTACGGCCCTTTCAAACATAATTTTTTTGTTAGAAACACATTGGGTAGGGAACTATAAAATTTATTTTATTCTTCTCCTGTTTCTGACATCACAAACTACCTTGTAACCAATCACGTCAACGTGTCAGCGGGCTTTAGCATATCATTAATCTCAAGAGAATATATCCCGGTATATTTTTATGTTGAAAATTGATATGAAAAATTGGTAGATTTAACAATATAGCGGGTGTATGATGTATATTACAATGTTATGATGAACTATATGCCTTTCTTCACTGACGTTCTGAGTTGTTCAAAGCGTTTCTAAGGGTACTGATAGAAGGCAGATGTCTGACTCTCGAACGGGCACATGGTTTGTAACGTTAGCAATACATTATTAGCTGTTTGATAACGTAGTCAAGTAAAAGACTAATATTAATTACCCTCATGTATCCGACGTTGTTAAGAGCGATAGCATTGTGCAGCGTTTACCTCAGTAAGTTGACTAAGTGGATCTCTGAGCTGGTGTGAACGAGTGGAGGCGGGGCTAATTAGCATATTCATAGATCCACATACTAAATGAAGCAAGGGTGTAGAGTTACGTTTAAGGTATTTTAAGACATGAAGAATTTTTTTCTCAGGAAAAAACGTTTAAATGTCATTTTGGTGATCAAGATCAGTTTTAAGAGATATAATTATTGACTAAAGGGGCACTTTAAGAAGTTTAATATTTTGAATAAAAAAGGAAAAAATGAAATCTGTTTACATTTTTTCACACATATTTGTGGCAATCATCATTTGATCTTTCTCATGTTCTTCCAAAATCATACTTTCATTCTTTGTCGGAATACAAGTGAAGATATTTTTATATTTCTGTCCCTCCAATAAAATCTGTTCACCTCAACATAAAAAGATAATAAAATAAATCCATATCAAGTCAAGCAGTTTAATCCAAGTCTTTTAAAGCGCTTTGAATGATGAACGGATTTAATTTACGCTTTTATTCACACACAAACATTGATCAGCAAACAATATTTACAGCATTCAATACGTAAATTTCTTTACGTATGAGAACCAATGAGGCTTCTGTTTATGTTCGCTATTTAATGTAATAATATTTCGAATCCGTGCCTATGATGTATCAGCCTGTTGATGTGTTTTTCTCCCGCAGAGCTACATCCAGAGTTTTCGGGACAGACAGGTGGATGGACGTGCATATCCAGCGGGTGGGCTGATGGCTTCAGGTCACACAAGTGTGGATATGGACTATGACTGTGGCTCTACCGTCCCCCTCACTTCTGGGGTCGGACCACATGTTCGGGTCTGACCACGCTCACTTATTCACAAATAAATGCACACACAAACACACAGAAATCCGGTGCTGACCTGACCTTTGGTACCGCACGCACAGAGGCTCGGGTCTCCTCACCATTCGGAGCCGAACAATTAAAGCACTTCTAACTATAATACTGGATGCATCATTCCGAGACCATAGTTGTATTAAAAAGCTGCTTTCACACACATAATTACACTAATACACTTTACCCGAACATGTGCCTGAGATGCGGCATTCTGTTCCCCTAATATTGAAACCATTTTGAGGTGGTCCAAAAAAAAATCAATCTGGGTTCCATTGTCAAATAATTTCCTAAAAGCGTCAGTGTGGTGAATTAGCGTGTTGCCCGTTCATCAGTGTTCATCAACGATATCGCGTTTCCGTCTGTTTGTGACAAATTCATCAGTTTGGTGCTGAATCTCGTCTTTGTACAAGAACGCTGACTCATTTCGAGGTCAGCCACCCCTCCTCTCATAGTAAAGTCTGTGGATTCCACCAGTCAGTGTCTGTACTGTGAGATCCCGCATCCGGCCCAGGACCGTACCAAATACTGCTGAGCAGGGGTGCCTTCGAGACACCAGTAAGAAACTCTCTCAGGAGAATATAACTCCTTAGCCTTGTTTCAGAAAGGCTGTAGGGCAAAGAGCCATATTACTGCTGATCAGAGCCACCTGGTCCACTCTGGGATGCAGAGCTGAACACCTGGTGATAAAACGAACGAGGACGAACGAAGCGAAGATGTTACTCAGGGACGAAGTGAATGTTATGGAGTCTTGGGGGAAGAACTACAAAGGACAAGGACACAGAACGATGATGCAAAAACTGTGGATGTGTCCCCTTTGAGGCAAGTGCAACAGGGATGTCACCATGACCGTTCAGTTACTGCTGTGTATAAAACTAGTTTGCAGTGCCATGCAAGTGAACATTTAACGACATCCTTAAAAAAAAAAGACCCCCACAAACCCTTGGGGCAAACTGCATGACATAAACACCCCCATTTTTCTTTCCACAAAGCGTTTTCATGCCCATCTGCATACAAATAATTGAAATGAGCAGATTCGGCCATGGTGTCTTTCTCTCTTAAATTCTGCAAAGCAGAAAAGTCTATGTTATTGTACATATAATGCACATTTAGTATATCCATTTCAACATGGCCTCTCATATTTATTAGATATTGGTTTAATTCTAATGTTTTTCAAGGGATTTTGAGTCACGACAGGTGAATGGATGGTGGTATTTATTAGTTTGTTTAATTTGTTTGTTCGGTTTTACATGCCGAGTAATATTTCCTTACAACTTACTTTCTGATAACAGAGCATAGTCTTAAAGGCAAAAAGTCCTCATGCAATGAAACCCTTGACAATCTGACATCAACTTTTTTGTCTTTCTTTTTTTTTTGACACTGTACAACAGCATGTGTTTGTATGGGCCTGGTTATTATAGTAAAGTTTGTGAATTCACTGTCTCTTGTGGTCTATGATTTATCTGTCCGTGCATTTTTATACCATGTATAGGAGCTGCACGATAAATCGTTAAAAGATCGCGATCTCGATTCAAACGCCATGTGATCTTATTTCTAAATGGCATCGATTTTCCTGTGTCTGAGCCAGAGAAAGTAAGTGAACCACCCCAGTATTGTTATTTCTGTTTACAAATTACCAAATGATCATAGAAGCACTGGAGGGTGTTCCAGAAAGCAGGTTATGTGACATATCCAGTAAGCTGATAACCTCAACTTTCGGTTCCAAAAACCGAGATAACTTTCAGGTTATGTAAGTAGCCATAGCAACTTATTCTCTGAACATAACCTGCTCATGATCCAGGGTTAGTTTGATTAAGAGGTGTTCAGATGCGTGTTATTTAATTAATATAGTTATATATACAATATTATATTAAACGATACAATACATACATGCATGCATATATATACTATTATAATGTTTAAATATTTATTCAATTCTGATATATGTATCTCACACATGGATTTGCTTTTTTCCTTTTTATAATAGGACGTTTTCTATACTATAATTTCTATAATAAAATAGATATGTGATGTCTTATTAAATATTTTGCATGAAACAAACAATATAATTCTTATTCTCAGGGAATAAAGATTACTTATTCAATAAAAACATTGAAAAAATTATTACACAACCATTAAGTAGATGGCGATGTGCATTGAGTAGGTTATGTAAATCGGCATTAAGCAAAAGAAGTAGAATGGCGGTTTTTCTCAGCGTTTGTTTCCATGGTGAATCATCGATTCGTCGCTCGGTTGAGAATGTCTTGTGTGTTAACTGGGAACATACTCTGGGTTTGCTGAACTTAGTCTCGGATGCGTTTTTGGAACCAGCATAGCTCAAGTAAGCAAGGTTTGGGTTAATCAACCGAGAGTTCAGGGTATGGGTGACGGTGAGTTAACCTTGCTTTCTGGAATACCCTCCTGGGATGAGAGTTTATAGTATGGATTTAAAGACGGAAGTCTATGTCAGCGATAAAACCAGATCAGATCACCTTTCAGAACTAACTTAGCGCATCAAATAACGGTTGCATCTAATATATCGTTACGCAACTAGGTGGCGACAGGCCAGGATTGCCTTCGCTGGCAGTTTGATTGACAGGCGATCTGACCAATCATAACCCTGAATTCGCCATTTTGTCCAACAAAGCAGTCAGGGGAGTTAGTAGATTAACGTTGGTGAACTTGATAAATTGTGTGTCCTCACGTTTTTCCGCGTATGAAACCACATTCCTTCTGATGTTCATTCATGTTTATTTGATGCTATAAATGAACTAGTATGAAGAGATGATCGGTTCACGAGGAGCTACAGCGATCTGTCACCACACATTAAACACACACTAGACGCTATTTATTGATTCAACTTCTTTAAAACATTACAATATTTTAAATATGAAACTGTTTCATATGTTGTCAGTGTCCTCTTTGCTCTACGATGTATCTTTCACCGTGTGAGAACGTGATGTGTGGCGTGAGAGCGCATGAGTTGTCAGACATAGCAACAGTAACTAAAGAGGGCGGGTCTTTGCGAACGGTCAATTGCTACTCAAAACTAGCCGCTTTTCAGGGGTTTAAATCCACGTTTTCGGCAGGGTTCTCCTGGTAAAATTCTGTTATGAATGGAACATTTAATGTAAAATAAATTTTTAAGATTCTTTCAAAAACATTGATTCATCCAGTTGGCTAATAATAGCACAAAGTGAAGTATAGGCTAGTTATGAATGAGTCATGGAATCATTCATTCAGTAATTTAACTACATTTAAATATTGTTTTAATAGACGGCAGCAAATTTGTCCTCTAGTAAATAATTATTTTCTTTAGTTGTCTTCATGATTCTCATTTTATCCAGAATCGTGCAGCTGAAAGACACACAAACGGAGAGAAAACATGATAATAGAATGTGTTGGTTTAGGTATCTTTAGTTTATTTATTTTTTATTCTTGGTTCCATCCTCCATTTTGTTAGCCTATAGTCTGTTTTGCATCTCTCTCCATTTACTGCGCTCACCCCTCCTTTAATACTTCCGTCATTCATTTACTTTATTTGAAACTTAAAGTTTAATCTTTCTTGTCTTTCCACATTAACATACTGGACTTATTATTAAAAATACAGATTTGAAAAGAAAGAGATCTCTCTCTCTCTCTCTCTCCCTCTTCTCTCACTCGATACAGATGTGCTCATATCACTTTTAGGATGTGTGGAGGGAAAAAAAACAGAATATGATTAACTGTCCTAAAGGTTTTATTTTCATCTTTGATTTTTTCTAGTTGCAGCTCCTCCTCCGAGGCTTACATGATGTCCTGCTGGTGCTGTGTAGATTCACTCACCACCTGTAGGGGGCAGTAGACAGTTTTAAACTCAAAGACAGACTGCGTTATCTCTTCCTGTTACCATGCAATCACTCCCACAAAGAATGTTTTACTTTATTTAATGGTTTGGGTTATAATATTTAGTACCTTAATCAAATATTTTGGAGTATTTTATTGGAGTATTTTGACCACAAAACTATTTTATTGCACCAAAGGTGATATATGAGGGAGAATGCACGAGGAAGACTGTACTAAGGTAAACTGAGATGTTTAAATATGTGTGTACATGCATCAAACCTCTCCATCACGTGTCTCAATGGTCTTGATCAGGACAGTTTTCTTTGAGTGCATTTCAGATGCTCTCTGATGGTGCTCTGGACTAGTCTCTGTTGAAAAGTATATTAATAAAAACATACACTACCATTCAGAAATCATGCTGATATGCTGCTTAATTAATTAATGCATTAATACATTTGTTACAGTATTTATTATTCTTTGTTAACGTTAATAAAAATAGCCTACAACTGTTCATGGTTAGTTAACGAGAGATTTTTTTAGTTGTTTAATTTTATTTATTTATTATTTTTTTGGGAAAATGACACTTTATTCAGGATTCTTTGATGAATTTATTTATTTATTTGAGTTTTCTTTATTAATAATATCAGTCTTTTTTTTATCTTTCTTTATCTTTATCAAACTTTGCTCACTTCCTGGTTAAATATTGATAAACAATGCAAATTTATTCCATATTTTGTTGAATATTGACAAAATTATGCACAAATAATGCATTTTTTTCCCTCAAAAACTGAGGTGCATAAGATCAATCAGATCCAAAGAGAAATACAAAACCTGTCCTAATTGAAAGAAAAAAATATTTGGTGATATTTCATAGGCCTAAAGAGCGATTTGCAAGCAATTTTTTAAATTGTTTGACCATGAGCACCAAAGATGTTACAGGATTTTCAACACGGCGTAAGGGTTAAATTGACTCAATAATTAGAAGTATAATTAAATGGTGTCTTCAACAAAAAAAATCATTCACAAGGCATCACAAATTGCAGGTTCAACGCATACAACATTTCTAGTTAAAACTATTTTTCATCTTACCTCTAAAGCTTAAAGTGGAGTACGACTGCATGGGCATCACAATCCTTTAACACAGGAGAGGAAGGAAGATAAAAAAAAGTAAGAAAAAGCCATCAGAATAAGCAGAAAGTATGTTAAAAACAACAAGGACCCATCTGTTTCCAGGGCCTAAAACTAACTTTTTGCCAATTTTTCGACCAAAACTTTTTTTTACCAGCCATTAAATACTAGTGAAAGTTCACAATCCTCTATTCCAATTTCGATCCTACAGCTAAAACTGCTATAATTTTAATAGCCTACATTTTTAAAGCCAAGTAAACAGTCAATAATAAAACAAGAACAAGTAATCAAATTCATGCAGGTCTATAACAATAGATTTCAAGTACAGAAATTGAATAAAGTAGGCTGATGCATAGTCTTCATAAACTTTTTAAAGTGATTGGGCGGGCGAGAGCCGTGAGGGACAATGAGCGTCACCTGCGCGCTGCACCGGTCTCGTGTCTCTCACGGAGGAGCTCCGGAAGCATAAAAGAGGAGCGACGACAGTGAAGGACGAGAGAAGACCAGGCCTGGATTTTATTGTGTTTTATTTTGTTTGTCTTTTACTTTCGTTTTATTGTTTGGTTATTTTATTATTAACGTATGTTGAATATTCGCCGGTTCCCGCCTCCTTCTTCCCATATTTACGAACTGTGTTACAGTGATTTTTTCCCTTTGTCGTTTGGTTAACATTAAAAATGCAGACAGCAGCAGGATTATTAGGATGCTGTCACTTTAAGAGCAAATTTACTCCACTGAAGACGTAACTGACTAGGATTCTCGCATTTTTTGACATAATTTCGTGTGAACTTGTCCGTTCGAGCACAGGAAGGCATTAAAGAGAGTTCAACTGTCTGAGACGCTCCGGACGTTGGACTTCCCACATTACACGCGAGTAATGAATTCCCTTTCACGTCTTCTAGCGCTTGAATATTTACAGTGGATGATTTCGTGATGATGAAGCTCTGACCGTCAGCTGTTCATGTTCTCACAACACGGCATTGTTAGAATTCATAAAAACGTCACCGGCCATCTGGACACTGACGCAGTTTAATATACTCGCCAACACTGATTTTTGAGTGTTAATTTTAGGCCCTGTGTGTTTCATTTCATGCCCTTTGTACCGGCTCTCCTCTCCTTCCAGCAGCTTCCTATAGGTGGCGATCTCCACATCCAGGGCCATCTTAATGTTGAGCAGGTCCTGATATTCTCGCAGGTGACGCGCCATCTCGTCCTTCATGTTCGAGATCTCCGCCTCCAGCCTGGCGATGGTGTCCTGGAAAGCATTGGCCTCACGGCCGTGACGATCCTCCATGTCTCTCATCTGCCTCATGAGAGACTCGTTCTGCAGCGAGACGGAGACGAATGACACATGGACAAAGACAAAAAAACAGCATCAGATAGAGCAGATGAACGCACCGTGCCCTTGAGGGAGTCGATCTCACAGGTGTACGACTGGATTTGGTGTCTGAACTCCATGCTCTCCAGCTTGGATTGTTTGAGAGCCTCGTTGTTCTTGCTCACTGCCTGGTTGAGGTCTGACACCTGATGGCGAAAAAGCGAAGGTCAAAGGTCGGCATGTTCTCCTTTCACTCTGTCTCTTTCTTCTGTCTCACCTTTGACTTGTACCAGTCCTCGGCCTCTGCGATATTCTTCGCCGCGATTCCCTCGTACTGAGCGCGGATGTCCCGCAGGGCAGCAGTCAGGTCTGGTTTGGACATGTCCATCTGGATCTGGACTTGGGTCTCTTGCATCTGCGCCTGCAACTCACGGATTTCCTACACAGAGAGGAAGAATAGGCTTGCGTGTATGTGTTTGTGCTTGATAACAGCACTAATCTCAAACGTCCACACACCGCTGGCCCTGAAACAGGCCTGTCATACGGTGTTTTAAAGTAGCTGTGTAATCTTTAGGAACAGATGCAGCTCGAATAGAGATTCACTCAGCTCCGCAGCGTTGGAGAAGCTACAGAATATTTTGTGGAGATTTAAGATACTCTACAAGTTACTAATTAAAAGCTGTATTAATGATGTTTGAGGAGAATATTTTGAATGTACACTCTAAAAAATACTGGGTTAAAAACAACCCATGTTGGGTTGAAAATGATGTTGAAAATGAAAATTATATGTTTAAGCAAGTTTAAAAATTAGTGTATTGCTTGCTTAAAATGAGCTCAAAGTTTGTTGGAAATTAACATTTATTAATAAGTTCAATCAATAATAATTACACAATAAATATTTATTAAGTTGCTTATTAATAAATGTTCATCTTTTGATTATTATTGTTGCCTCTATTGTAATTATGTCTCTGATTTTTAATTTACAACCTGTTTTGGATTCATTTTAATCCAGACATATAGAGATTTTAAACAATAGTTTAAAATGTTGAATAAAACTGCATGTTGGGCAAACATTTAACCCAACCGCTGGGTTTGTCCATTTTCAACCCAACTTGAACGCAGCATTTTTAGAGTGTACTTTGAAACTCTGGCATTAAAAGCTCCTTGTAATTTAAATTAGTTACAGTGAAGCTACTTTTCTGAAAAAGAAAAAAGTATAAGCTACTCTAAAAGTTACTAATTAAAAGCTGTATTAATGATGTTTGAGGAGAATATTTTGAATATACATTCTAAAAAATGCTGGGTTAAAAACAACCCATGTTGGGTTGAAAATGAACAAAGCGATTGTGTTGTTTTAACCCAGCAGTTGGGTTAAATGTTTGATCAACCTGCTGGGTAGTTTTATTTAACTCAACTATTGTTTAAAAATGACTTTATGTCTGGCTTAAAATGAACCCAAAATAGGTTTGAAATTAAAAATTAGACACATAATTACTAGAGGCGACAATAATATGTGAAATACAAATGGAAAAAACTGCAAAGTACATATACTCTACCGCTCAAAAGTTTCAAAGATATAATTACTTTTATACTTTATAATAGCAAGGATGGTCAAGAGTGTCAGGAAAGACATTTATAATGTTACAGAATATTTCGTTTTTCCAATAAATGGACTTCAAATTCATTAAAGAATCCTGAAAAACAAAATATCACAAAAATTGATAATAATCAGAAATGTTTCTTGAGCTCTAAATCATCATATTAGAATGAATTCTGAGGGATCTGATCACAGAATAAATTACATTTAATTTAAAAAAAGTTATTTTAAATTATAATAATATTTAACAAAATTACTGATTTTACTGTATTTTTGTTAAAATAAACCCATCCTTGGTGAGCATAAAAAAGGACCTTTCAAAAACATTTTAAAAAAGTGAAAAGCTTTTGACCAGCGAGTCTAATTTAACTAAATATTGCACTACAAAAAACAAAAAAACAAAAAAAAACAACCCTAAGTAAAGCGACTCAAATGATTTGATGAATCATTTTGTGAAGAGATTCATATGCATGAGCTGTCTGACACACTGATTCACTAATATGAGATAATTTTGAACCAAATAAACTGATAAATATGCGTTTGTATGAGACGGATGACTGTCTTCTCACTTTCCAATACTGCACGTAAATCAGTGAATCATTTTTTAAACGAACGCACTGATTCATATGAGACAGTGGAGTGACCTGTGTGACACTACAACATTTTATTACACTTCACAGAATACTTTCTGTAAGGTTATAAAGCTTTAATATTAATAGTTAGTTGTGTAGTTTGTGTGTGTGCACCACTAACCAAGAGAAAAGACAAAATAGACCAAATAAAAGATAAGCCTGAGCGCGCTGACCTCCTCGTGGATCTTCTTGAGGAAGGCGATCTCTTCCTGGAGAGTCTCTATACGTCTTTCCAGATCCAAGCGGGCCAAAGTGGCAGCATCCACGTCCTGAGAGCGGATGTGATACCAAAATAAACCTATGCCACATTTTAATGTCCATTAATAAAAGCGTGAGGGTGTGGGGGGTGTTTAGGGGACTCACTGCTCTGAAAGCGGACAGATTACTCTCTGCCTCCTCCCTCAGTGCAATCTCCTCCTGAAGCCTGGCGAAAAGAAAAGAGAGAATGGGAGAGTTATGCATGTCATATTTATTACAACCAGCCTCTTTCCTTTCCTTTTATAGACCGGAGGTGCACAACAACCGCACACAAACGCTGGAAGGTGGAGCGGGGCCAGCACTTTTAGGCTGACTAACTCCTGAATAGGAAGTAAAGCCAGGCTTTTGTAAACCACATGTTTGAGAGGACAATAGCTTACTTATTAGGGGAGTTTCCTTAAGCCTTTAATAACCTCTCGAGGTCTGATGTAGCATTTTATTTAGCTCATAATTAGGCCGGATGAAGTTTAAATCTTTTCTTAGCTTGGTCACCGCAGAGAGAGATCACATTAGAACTCTCCCTGTAACACCTGTGGCCTGATTGGGTTGTTTTGACCCATTGGTTGGGTTAAATGTTTGCCCAACCTGCTGGGTAGTTTTATTTAACTCACCTATTGTGAAAAAATGGCTTAAAATGAACCCAAAATAGGTCGGAAATTAAAAATCAGACACATAACTACTAGAGGCAAGAATAATAAATAGCAATTTAATTAAACTTATTAATAAATCTTCATTTATTAAACACATTAATAAATGTTGTTATTCATTTTAAGCGAGCAATACAGGAATTTTTAAACAATAGTTGCGTTTACTACCCAGCACGTTGAGCAAACATTTAACCCAATCGCTGGGTTTGTCCATTTTCAACCCAACTTGGGTTGGTGTGTATTGATATTTCATGAGATAAAGTACATGCTTTAATATAGCAAGCTTTACAACCTCAATAAACAAATTGGTTTCAATTTAAACTGACATTCTCAGCAAATTTCATTTGAACTCGTCACTTTTCTCTCCTCCAGTTGTTAAATAATAGACCAAGAGCAGCCCATGCTCCTGTTTCTGTGATTTAGTCTTTCCGTTGTGAAGTGTGATGTTTGCGTTCCTCTTAGATTGTTACCTTCAACATGACCTTGTGAGAAAACATAACTTTATTTGTACAAAAATGTATGATTTTTAGACAAAAAATAAAGCAAGAAGGTCGATCCTGAATCATGGTGGGGCTTCAGAGGATCATACGGAAATGTTCGAATGAGATTGTACAAATTCATACGAATTTGCCACCAATTTGGCAAAACAGAATTCTATGAGAGTTCATGAGATGTTTGTGAGAGGGAGAAATCGTGTCCGTTCCCCTGTCGGCTCTGAAAGACTCCGGATTGTTATGTGAAGCGCTTCTAAATATGAAACCCAAGTGTGGATTGGGAGCTTCACTAACACAAAGAATACATGCATTAAATTTACATATATTTTTAAACAAAATAGCATTTTTTAACTCTTTTCTTTCAAACTGTATCATTTTATTCCATTTTTAAATGCTTGAACCAGCCCAAGCTGGTTTGCTGGTCTTAGATGGTTTAAGATAGTCTTCAGCTGGTCTACTTGGACTCCCAGTCTGGCCAACACTCTTTAAATAATGTTCTTTATTGTCAGCTGTGGTTCCTTAGAATCTTATTATCCATATAGAACTTTTCCATTGCACAAAAGTTGCTTCATATTGGAAAAGATTCTTTAGATTATTAAAATGTTCTTCACACTTACAAAAAAGTAAAGTAATGTTCTTTTACGGCACCCTTTTGGAATCTTTATTTTTAAGTTGGACAGCCAAATGGTTTCTTGTAGACCAGTGTTTCTCAAACTTTTTCAGCCCAAGGACCACTTTATCTTCCAATTTTTTTTCTGAGGACCACCTAACAGAATCCCACTCTAACACGCCCCCCAAAAACAACAAAATAGGAAGGATGAACTAAATTTAAGTTTAATATGCAACTGTTTCAAGTCAAAAACTAATTATTCAAACACAAATGCAATGATATGATCCATTTTTCGTTATTAAAACACACTGACGTCAACCCCCCCGCCCGCGATCCGGTGCGGGTTAAGAGCTTGCCTAGTTTAGGTCATCTTTTCGCGGACCACAAGGGGGCGATGGCGGACCACACTTTAAGAATTAGCTGAAAAGTGTCAGAGTCCCATCTAAATCCAGCCTGACTAGACTGGGAGACTGTTAAAACAACTGATTTAAGATGTTTTTTAGTATTTCTGCTTCATGCATCTTACCTGACTTTCAGTTTCTGCAGGTCATCTGCCAAGTTGTCTCGCTCCACCTCCGCACGTGATCTGTGATTGGTCACCACTTCGATCTCTCTCCTCAACTCCCTCATCTCATCCTCGTACAGGTCGGCGATGCGTGTGGGCTCCCGCCCCCTCAAACGCTCCACCTCAACCACCAGCACCTGATTCTGCTGCTCCAGCGTGCGAACCTTCTCGATGTAGTTGGCAAATCGGTCATTTAGGTGCTGGAGCTCAGCTTTCTCATTAGTGCGTGTTTGGAGAAACTCCTGGTTGAGCGCGTCGGCCAGGCTGAAGTCCAGTGTCTCGCCCATCCCGCCATAGGAGCGGCTATAGCCCGCGGATAAGTTGGGCATACTATAGGAGGAGGCTCGATAATTGGAGAATCCAGGAGAAGAAGTGGAGGACTTGGCGACCTCGTAGACTCTGGAGCTGATCCTAGAGCTGCCGGACCCTCCGGCGGAGGCTCGGCCAAACATAGAACGGGTCATTGGTGGCGTCAGGTAGCCGGGGCCGCCAAACATTCGACGGTATGAAGAGGATGAGGAGGAGGCATAAGAATGGCTCATGTTGGAGCACGAGAAGGACAGACCAGATGAATACAAACACCCTCCGGAGAGGACAGAGACAGAATGAGCGCATGGGACGATCATCTCTAGCTATTTGTAGGCTTCTGCCCCCTCCCTCCCTCCCCAACTACCCCAAACTCCTTCAGCCCCACTCCCACTCTCCCATCCTACCCTCAAATTATCTCTGCCATCCTATCTCTTTCACTTACTGTCCAGCTGTCCCAAATCTTGGCACAAGAATATTGAGTTGATTGACAGACTCCAGATCAAAACTGCAAGCTTGGGAAATGACAAAATGCATGCATGCATATGCATGTTTTCAACCTTCTTCTAATTATAAGGGATAGATCAACCAAAATGAAAATGGACTCATCATTTAATCACTATCTTATATGAAATACAAAAGTTTTTTTTTTTTTTTTTTTTAAATTTGGACCCCATTAACTTTCACTGTATGGACCAGGGTTATTACAGTTAAAGAACTAAAACAAGAAATAAAACCTTTAAAATAAACTTTAACTGAAATAAAATATTCAGTTAATTGCCAGAGCATAATTTTTCATTTTCTCATTTTTCGATGTACTCAAATAAATAGAACTAAAATAAAAATGAACAAAACTATTCAAATTAAAATGACAAAAACAACAAAATTACTAAAACTTGAACTAAAAATAATTGAATGAATGAATGAAAACAGAATTTTAAACAAATACTTAATTCAAAATATTAATAAAAATTATAATAATAAAATAACACTTAAGTTCTTCTGCAAAAAGTGATACACACATGAGGGTAATAATAATGACAGGATTTTCCTTTTTCGGACAACTGATCCTTTAAAGGGTTAGTTCACCCTATAATAAAACTTCTGTCACCCTCATGTCCTTCCAAACCTGTAAGACTTTCTTTCATGTTTGGAACACAGATAACATTTTTAATGACATCTGAGAGCTTTCTGTCCCTCCATTGACAGCTACATAATTACCACTTTGAAGCTTCAAAAAAGAGATCGTAAAAATAATCCATATGAATTGAGCGTTTTAATCCAAACTTTCTGAAGAAACACGATCACTTCATATGATGAACAGATTGAATTTAGGCTTTTATTCACATATAAACATTCATCGACGCACACAGTTATGCTAAACAGAAGTTTGCTTGATGTGTGCGAGAACCAATGAGGTTCAATCTCGTGTTACGCATCCCGATTGAGCTTCTGAAGAACCAATGAGATTCACGTTTGAGCTTCTGCAAGAGGTTTCTTCTCACGCCTTGGTTGAGCTTCTGTTTATGATCGTTGATCAATGTTTATATGTGACTAATATTCTAAATTAAATCTATTCATAAAACGATTGAGTCTCTTCAGAAAATTTGGACTAAATCACTCAATTCATATGGATTAGTTTTATGATCTCTTTTTGAAGCTTCAAAGTGGTAATTATGTAGCTATCTACACTCAAAAAAATATTTCAGTCTAAACATAAGTTTTATGTAATTTAATTACATAGCAATTTTCCATCCATTTGGATTACATAGTTTTAACATAAACAAACTAATAAACTTAATGTGATTCATATTTCTCAGTCATATGTAAATGAAATAGGTAAGATTTATGTAATAGTTGAGTATATGAATAGTGAGAGATTAAATGTCTTTTATCTTCAGTTGATTTCATCAGTTGTAGTTCTTGTGTTTCTCTGTCCTTCAGTGATTCTGCTTGTTAACAGCAGGTGTTCATCATTAATGTTCAATCATCACTTAATGATCTCATTAACTCTGACACTGTTTCAACAGTGCTTTAACCTGGGCATTTTTCTGTGAACTATTACATAAATCTTATCTATTTCGTTTACAAATGACTGAGAAATATGAATCACATTAAGTTTATAAGTTTGTTTATGTTAAAACTATGTAATCCAAATTGATGGAAAATTGCTATGTAATTAAATTACATAAAACGTATGTTTAGACAGAAATATTTTTTTGAGTGTATGGAGGGACAGAAATCTCTCAGATTTCATTTAAAATATCGTAATTTGCATCCCGAAGATGAACGAAAGTCTAGGAACAACATGAGGGTTAGTAATTAATAACAAAATTTTTATTTTTGGGTAAACTAACCCTTAAAGCTTAAAAGAAAAGGTTGACTTTGAGAATAAAATCACTCCACAAAGGAGTTTCATTTATTGATTAGGAAAAATTAAACTGCATTCACATTGGAATTCCGTAAATTGCCTCAATGATGTCACTACATTGCTCTGCCATTTGCAAATGCCCTGATAACAGCTTGAGAAAATGTCACATTAAGACTGTTGGGTGCTGGTAAACAGATGAGCACAGATTGAGCAGAAGGTTTATCTAAGCTGCCTTAAAAAGGAAAGGCATGAACCGGAGAGCAGAGGATGTGCGACTGTGTACTTCTCTGGAAATGGCAGACGAGATGATCCTGCATTGGTAAATGCATTGTGTCATTATTGATAATGCTATTTGCTGAAGCAGAACAGCTGCGAGATATTTCAACACACCCTTGTCACTCAGTTCATTTGATTTAAATCATGGTGGATGAATTGGTTTTAAGTGGCACATAATATTATAAACCAGGAGTCTTCAGTCATTATCAGACCAGTGGATGAGAGGGGTTTCTTATAAAGCTGAGTAATATCTTGCCCATATTCACATCTACTATCATACTAATACATATTCATAGCGTACATTGCAAAGCCATTCAAATAATCATTAGTGCATTTTAGTTTTACTTAACACATTTTGCAGTGGATTAAGCTGAACCTTAAAGGCACAATCTGTAAGAATTTTATAATAAAATATCCAAAAACCACTTGCACAGTGTTATATATTCAGCTCAGCGGCGTATATTATCGAAATGTTTCCAAGAATTTGTTAATTCAGAGAAATGTAATGTCTGCGTCATCCCTGGTTTCTGCTTGCACCTTATAGTAACCATGGCAACAGACACAAACAACTGCATAACGTCTAGCGACGTGCTGTTGTTGTTCCGTTCAAACGTTATGGACCAAGCAAACTTTGTGACAAAAGGAGAAATAAAACGAGGATTACTATTGCCGTAGTGTTTCCGAGAGCTTTACGACAAACTTTGACTTGACAGAGACGCGCTCTCGCACGTTATTAGAACCTTAAAGGCACATTATTGTTAACAGCAGGTGTTCATCATTAATGTTCAATCATCACTTAATGATCTCATTAACTCTGACACTGCTTCAACAGTACTTTAACCTGGGCATTTTTCTGTGAACTATTACATAAATCTTATCTATTTCATTTACAAATGACTGAGAAATATGAATCACATTAAGTTTATAAGTTTGTTTATGTTAAAACTATGTAATCAATTCATGAAGAATCGCTTGTTTGTTTTCCTCACTTGTAAGTCGCTTTGGATAAAAGCGTCTGTTAAATGACTAAATGTAAATGTAAATGTAGACGAGTTGAGCAAATGTAGGCTACATAAGACTAATCAATGTTATAAAGCTCAACATGACGAAGTGTTAGAATATCATCAACGTTATCATGTAACGTTAAAGCAAGTGAAACAGCGCTGCGTTTCCTCACAGTTTTAATTCGTCATATAAACTGACCTGTATGAGGAGTATTTCAGCACTTGTGAGTAGTTCGGTAGAATGAAATGTCCTCGTTTCTTTATATCCCAGGACTCGCGTGTGACACTGATGTCTGTCTTTCATTAGCGATAGCATCCGTGATTCTCGACCTCGTCCTGCTTCACCACAGTCATGTAAAAAACATGCATTCACTCATCCATAAACATTATTAGATCCATCAGCATGACGACAAGTCCCATGATCCACTCATTCACTGCGTCATCAATCTAGGCCTTTGTTATTGTTTTGAAGAGTTTAGCGACCCCTAGCGGTGAAAAATACATATTGTGCCTTTAACTTCTGCTTAGTTAACTTAATATTGTAATTTTTTCTCACATTCTCATTATAACACAATATTTTGAATTCAAAACTATTGGCAGACACCCTAAGAGTTGTGGACCCCCAATTAAAGACCTGCATCAAGCAGCAGCATTAATACGATAAATAATCTAAGATGTGCACGTAATGACAGACCCAGATGATCTGAATGTGCTGAAAAGTGGAGTTCAGTGCCTGCTTTCCTATACAGTCTTTAATATTGCAAAGAATTTCAGATCTTTTATAGGCTGAGTGATCAAATAAGGCATATAAATTGGTACAAGCCTCTGGTGGCTCTCTATGGTTTTTGTCAAACCTATTTATAGAGAGTGTAAGAGGACTGGAATTCCATCATTACAAAAGCTTCTCTGGAAGCCTTCAACTGGCAGGAGAGAGAGACCGCAGGTGACAGAAGATACAAACAAATCTAGTTTTCTTCTCTCCCACTCTCCTCCTTCTCTCAGCCTCTTCTATCTCCGTCGGCTCTATATAAGGTGTACAAGTATATGAGCTGAGCAACACATCACCAAATACTGAGAGTGTTTGATGTGATAAAATCATGAAGATAAGTTTTTTATTTAAAAGTGCATTCAGCAATGCTTTTCTCATTCAGAAAGTTTCACACACACACACGTTGTGTTTTCATGTTTTATGGGGACATTCCATAGGCGTAATGGTTTTTATACTGTACAAACTGTACGTTCTGTCCCGCTACGCTACCCCTACCCCTAAACCTACCCATCACAGAAAACATTCTGCATTTTTACATTTTTAATAAAGCATTGTTTAGTATATTTTTAAAGTTTGAAATATGAGGACTCATGCAATGTCCTCATAAAACATGTTTACGTCGTAACACCAGTGTAATACCCATGTCATTATACAAATTAGTTTCCTCATAAATCATGAAAATGAGCACACACATACACGAATAGAGAAGGCATCACTTAAACATTTGCTATCGGGCAATGCTACATTCACGCCGCTAGGTGTCAGTGTAAGTCCAAAATGACCGCCATATCGTGTGTGTGTCTATGTCTATGTGTGTGTGTGTGTGTCTGTGTGTGTGTGTGTGTGTCTGTGTGTGTCTGTGTGTGTGTGTGTCTGTGTCTATGTGTGTCTGTGTGTGTGTCTGTGTCTGTGTGTGTGTGTGTCTGTGTGTGTCTGTGTGTGTGTGTGTGTGTGTGTCTGTGTCTGTGTGTGTCTGTGTGTGTGTGTGTGTGTGTGTGTCTGTGTGTGTCTGTGTGTGTTTGTGTGTCTGTGTGTCTGTGTGTGTCTGTGTGTGTGTGTGTCTGTGTCTATGTGTGTGTCTGTGTGTGTTTGTGTGTGTGTGTGTGTGTGTGTGTGTGTAGCCCCACCAATTTTCCCCGTTTTCTTTTGTCTTCCGGTTTGTATTTCCACAGCAATGACAATTGTTGTTACTGTTTTTTGTTGTTGTTGTTGTTGTTTATTTTTTTTTATATATATATATATATATTTTTTGGAGTTGGTTTTTGTTTTTCAAGCATTTAATAATAAAAAAGTATAAAAAAATGTATTTCCCCAGCAATCTTACGTATTAATGAACTCCTCGTTTTAAAAACTCTTTTTTGTCATTTGTTAAACATTACAATGCTTATGATAACTTTTATTAATTCTACAACAAGTAAACCACTTCACCAGCTAATTATTCTTTGACAGCGATGACATAGATAAATACATTTGGAGAATGCGTACGTCATCAAATATTTTTTTATTTAAGAAAAGTAACCAAAATTGACTGTTATTCCCCGTGAGGTGTAAAATACAGTAATTTCTTTCTTACTTTGCAATCTCATGGTTACTTTTCTTATATTAGACGGCCTCGAGGAGGTATGCAGCCATCAAATGCCAATTTTAAATACAAAACTTATCGAAATGGGATATAGTGGCTGACCAATTTAGATTTTTCTTTGAAAAGTGCGAATACCCTTACATAGGGAGAAGGGTACTGATATAAGGGTGACATAGAATCATAATAGAATAATGCACATACATATTTATGTAATTTTAAATCAGAAATATATGCCTTTTTATATGGCCAAGTGTCCCGGTTATTGGTGAATGCCAAAAATGTAAGCCACTTAATCATCCTGACAATATTTTAGTCTGTCCTTTGTATTTTATCTATTTAATAAATAAATAAATGCAAAACAAATACAAATACATAAATAAATGCTGTCCAAAACAGATCAAATTGTGACTTAAATCCTCTGCAACAACAACAAAAAAGTCCTGTTTTCTTTGAAACCGCATTAATTAAAGAGCGTGACCTTTCACTATCAGATACGGGCATGTTATTATTCACATAGAAGCTGTGACATTTCACTTTTGTTCTGGGACTGAATAAAAATATGCTGTGGTGGAAAACGTCACGCCCTAAACATTCAGGGACATACAGCGTTGCTGCCAAGCTTGATTTCACGATTAGAGTCTGATGAATTTGAAGAAGAACGCTCAAATAGAAATAGTGTTTATTAAACTAAACAAACATCCAAAACAGCATGTAACACAATCAATGATCAAACTGAGGGGACTTAAATACACAAGGATAATGAACTCAAACACAGACAGGTGTGCTAATTAATCAAATGATGAATTGCCATGACAACTACGGAAAAACAGGAAACAAAGACGAGCAAGACATTGAAAACAAAACAATATAAAGTTATAATCAGGGCTGGGTGGGTTACTTTTAAAATGTATTTCAATACAGATTACAAAATACATGCTTTTAACAGTAATTTGTAATGTATTTCGTTAGATTACCCAAGTTTTGTAACTTAAACTAAATACTTTAGAATACTTTGGAATACTAATAAGTTTGTAAACAGCAAAAAAAAAAGGTAATTGGGAGTTTTTATCTTACAATTATGTTTTATAAAGTTAGAATTGAGAGATATAAAGTTGCAATTGTGAGGAAAAAAAGTCAGAATTGTGAGATATAAACAGAATTACGTGGTAAACTTGCAATTTTAGAACTTTTTTCACAGTTATACATGAACTCAAACAAATATCGCAAAACATAGTCGTGGATCATGACGGGAAGGTTAAGATTCAAGGGTATGTACATTTTTGAATGGGGCAATTTTGACAAATTAAGTCATTTTGTCTTATAAACATCTGTTATGTGAAACAGCTTATTCAGGACAGTACTAAATAAATAATAGCATGCCATTTTTATGATCCGTCTTTTGTTAAAATAATTAAAATGCATGTTCTACAAAGGTATGAAACTTATGAGCAGAAATGTAATTTATGAGGATTTTTCAGACTGTCAGAGTTGGAGAATCACCAATTGCTGTTTACATGAATTTCTCATCACAGTTCACATTAATTTTGAACTGAAATAAATGACATTAAAATTCAAAGTAATCACTTTTGGTAATCTAAAACGTAACTGTAATCTGATTACCACCCATTTAAAATGTAACTTTGTATGTAATGTAATGTTTGTATGTTAAAATGTAATTTTGTATTTTAAGTACGTAATTAAGTTACATGTATTTCATTACAACCCAACCCTGGTTATGTGCAAACAAAACCTTTATGGCAAGCCGTTTTGACTTTTATTCATTTTCAGGATATGAATTTCTGATATCAATTACATTGTTACTAGTGCAAATGTCTATTCTTGATATCAACAATTGAATTGCTCCTAGTAAAAATGTTCATTTCTGATATCAAGAAAGTGATTGTTACTAGTACGAAAGCCGTTTTAGATATCAGAAATGATATTGATATCAGGAATTCATTTTCAGATATCAGAAATGAACATTTTTACTAGTTGTTGATATCAAGAATAGACATTTGCACTACAAACAATGTAATTGATATCAGAAATTTGCATTTTTACTAGTAAGAATTGTATTCCTGATATGTGAAACTGTAATTTCAACTAGTAAGAAATGAATTCTTGATATCAACAATTGAATTTGAATGGCAGCCTATGGCGAGATTTCACTAGTGAAAATACAATTCTTGATATCAACAATTATAGTTTATACTAGTGGAAATCTAATTCCTGATATCAAGAATTAACATTTTAACTAGTGAAAATGTAATTGTAGATACCACAAGTTCATATCCTGAAAATGAATAAAAGTCAAAACGGCTTGCCATATGCCTTTGCCTCAAAATAGTCATTATAAGAGCGATTGTACCTCCAACCACTAGAGGGCGCAAGCCCTCTGCGACCGGACTACAGCAAATCCTCACAGCTTCGTTCGTTCATGCCCTGAGCTGAATGTGAAAGTCCACTTTGTCATATATGCAGGTAAGAAAAGGTGACTTGTGACTTGTGCAGAGATTTGTGTAGTGTTCCTTGTGTGGGATTTCCGGTATTCTCTTCTGTTATGTAGGTGTCGACTGTGTGTGATTGGTGTTTTCCTGCATTTGTGTCGTTTCTAAGGTAGTCCTGTGCGTTAGCGAACTAAAGCATGATAATAAAAGTCTCCCAAGACTGTAGCGGATCTGTGCATATGACTGACCGCCTTCATCGACTTATATTTACTGTTTCTTGAATGATTTCCACAGTCTTTCATCATGAAAAGCTCCAAAGAAGCTGTCCAGGCCGCTGCCAAAGAGTTCCTCACGTTTGTCAATAAAGGAGTTTCACCATACCATGGTAAGAAATGCTGTAAATTGAGCTATGACAAGGTGTACGAAAGCTTGAGCTACACTTGATTAGCCAACTTTACAGTCTGACTAGATATGAGTCTTGGACATTGTTCCTCACTGTCTGATGAAGCTCCAGATATGGTTAATAGATGATCTTTTCCCCTAGATCACATGCTTTAATGTCACTCCTTTGAGCGTTTCTTCATGCAAGAGTTCAGTAGTTTGCACTCTGTATAGCTCACTTTTGCTTTGTTTTGTGTCTTGTTCCACCGTCCTTCTCTTTCCTGCAGTGGTGGAGGAATGTAAATATCGCCTCCTGAAGGCTGGTTTCACTGAGCTCAAGGAGGCAGAACATTGGGACATTAAACCTGCCAGTAAGGTGTGTGTGTGACGTCATATAATGTTTTATATATATATTATAATATTGTAATAGATGATCATATTTAGGGTTAGTTCACCCAAAAATGAAAATTCTGTCATTAATTCCTCGCCCTCATGTCGTTCTTCACCCGTAAGATCTTCGTTGGTCTTCAGAACACAAATGAAGATATTTTTGATGAAATCCGATGAGTCTTTCAATGTCCAGAAAGACACTAAAACATATTTAAAACAGTTCATGTGAGTACAGTGGTTCAACCTTAATATTATAAAGCGACGAGAATACTATTGTGCGCCAAAAAAACAAAATAACGACTTTTCAACAATATCTAGTGATGGACGATTTCAAAACACTGAATCATGAAGCTTTTTACGAATCTTTTGATTTGAATCAGTGGTTCAGATCACGTATCAAACTGCCAAAATCATGTGAACTATTGAAATTTCAAAACTCTTCTGACGTAACGAAGCCTCGTTTAGTGAAATCACGTGACTTTGGCGCTCCGAACCACTGATTCGAATCAAAAGATTCGTAAAGCTTCATGAATCAGTGTTTTGAAATCGTCCATCACTAGATATTGTTGAAAAGTCGTTATTTTGGTTTTTTTGGCGCACAAAAAGTATTCTCGTCGCTTCATGATATTAAGGTTGAACCACTGTACTCACATGAACTGTTTTAAATATGTTTTAGTGTCTTTCTGTTCATCTGAAAGTGTTCATTATCTTGCTGTCAATAGAGACTCACTGAACCATCAAAAATATCTTCATTTGTGTTCTGAAGATGAACGAAGGTCTTACGGGTGTAGAACGACATGAGGGAGAGGAATTAATGACTGAAGTTTCATTTTTGGGTGAACTAACGCTTTAAAAACAAACAAAAAAATCTCTTTTAAGCACCTGGATTGTAGATGTGTGGACAATTGCAAAGGTTCTTCTCAGCTTGCTAAACATCTTTGGGCATATGTACCTTATTTTTGCACTATATGAGAAATGACTCAGTACTGCTCATCTTAAATATCTATTCATTGTGTTTACTGTAATAATCTTTCCCTTTCCAGTACTTTGTGACCAGAAATTACTCCACCATCATTGCCTTTGCTGTCGGTGGTCTCTACAAGCCTGGAAATGGTTTTTCCATGATCGGCGCTCATACGGACAGTCCATGTCTGAGGGTGAGACGGCTTTAGTGTAGATATCATATCAGTTCTGGTCCGTAGCTTTGTTCAGTAATTACATTATAGCAGTCGGATAACTGTATTTGTCACATGTCATCTAGTCCTGTCTTGTTAGTTTTCACCTTGTGTAATTAGTTTGATTATCGTCACCTGTTTCCGTTTTACCCTCGTCATCTGTGCGTATTTAAGTTCCTCCCCTAGTCTCATCCCTTGTCGGTAATTGTTTGTGCTTGGCACACTGTCGCTTGTTGTCTGGTACTCTGCTGAATAAACCTGTTTGTTTATTGTTACCTCCGTCTCCCGTCATCCCAGCGTTACAGTATTGCACATTAATGTAAGTAGAGGATGCATATGGGTATCATTCTTAATTTCCTGTGTGTGTGTGTGTGTGTGTGTGTGCTCAGGTGAAGCCACGCTCTAAGAAGACAAAGTTAGGCTTCTTGCAGATCGGAGTGGAGTGTTATGGAGGCGGAATCTGGAACACTTGGTTTGATCGTGACCTGACCATTGCAGGACGTGTCATGGTTAAGGTAAACCTCTGGCTGCTTTTACACTTGGCATTAACATATGATCACCGTGATCCAAACTTACTGCGTTCTACTCCGCCCTCGATTGTCTCGAAGAACATAGGTCCCATCAAAATGAGTCCTCGACTACCTCCGTACCAGATCTGTATACAGATAACATTCCAATCACAAATGTGTCTTTTCAGTGTGTATGTGGACAACCACATCCGGACACGTATGTTAATGTCATGTGTTAGCAAGCCCTCTGATGTATGTATCAAGTCCTGTTTACATAATTATAATAACTATAAATAACCTGATTATGCTTCATAAGTTGTCACGTTAACCTGTTTTACTTTATCGGTGGATAAGGTCATAAACGGCTTAAGCATAAACTGATCATCACAGCTAGATTTTTTTCCCACTGATTTCGCCTGGCATGTAAACGTTTTAACCTGCTTTCTGTCGGCTGATTGAAGTGAGCATGTGCGATATGTGACATGAACACGTCCTTACTGCAGATTGAAGCACATGCAGACAGAGTATAAATGGGAGGCGGTAATATATCACAAACTTTCTTGACCCAAAGAATTGTGAAAATGTGTTGTCATCTTGTGTAGCAAAAGTAGAAGTGGTGCAGTCAAAATGCTCCATTTGTAAGTGCATGAAATGATAATATATAAGCTGATTTTTAATGCTTTATTGAACATCACAAACGACATGGCATAAATGAAATGCTCAGTAAGAATTATTACGTTTTGACATCACTACTGGGAAATAACCTGATTTATTAAAGGGGACGTATCATGCCACTTTTCACAAGATATAATATCAGTCTCTAGTGTCTCCAGAATGTGTCTGTGAAGTTTCAGCTCAAAATCCCCCACAGATCATTTATTATAGCTTGTCAAATTTGCTCCTATTTGGGTGTGAGCAAAAACACGCCGTTTTTGTGTGTGTCCCTTTAAATGCAAATGAGCTGCTGCTCCCGCCCCCTTTCCAAATAAAGGTGGAGCTTTAACAGCTCTACAACAACAAAGCTGGAGAATCTCACGCAGACAAAATGAGGACGGTGTTCATCCTTACATTGTTCAAACCGGAGTCGACACTGATGGAGAGACTCAGGAAGAAGTTACTACTTTTAGACGTTTCTGAACGGTTAGTGGATAAATTGATGTAGTTGCTGTGGAGTTGATCAACTCATCACTAGCATGTGTCGTCATGTTCATCTTTTTTCCTTGAATCGACCCTCGTTTGTGAAGCAGTCCGGCATAAAATGACGGCATCAACAACACTCGACTACAACAACTCTTCCTCTTCTCTAAAGCAGCCCAACATGGCCACGCCCCCTTTGTTGTGTGTTCTTGTGGGCGGGGTTTATGTAGATTTTGGGGTTTGTGATGTCACTAACCTGGGAAGAAGCTCGTTGTAGTCCCTACCAGCCATTTGTTGTAGTCCTTAAAAAGTGATTTCTGTAAAAGAAAATATCTCTCTTTGCATTGAACTTTGAGCGTCGTAACTTTGCAGATGTTGTTTCTGCTCAAACAACAACATTACACACTACCTAAAGTTAAAAAAGTGAAATCATAATCAAGCACACCTTTAATAAATCATGTAAACAGTTTAATTGTGTTGTCAGGTTATTGGTTTGCATGTTATTTCTATAAGCTGATGTTAGTGAGTTATCAGCATACTAGTGTGTAAACGTGCTCAGCATCATTTATTATAAGCATGTAGTTATGGCGTCTGCCACTTTAAACGCTCAAGCTCTTTAAAGCAGGATGTATTCTGATTGGCTGTCAGTGTTTTTAATCGTCCATCAGCTGGAAAAAAAAATCACTGCGGAAATGATTCCAACTCCATAATTTTTCTGTGCCGTCACAGTTGTGGTGTGGACTCTTATTTTATTTTTTTTACGTTTAGAACGATTTTTAAAACTATATCTTTATCATTATAGTTATCATCCTTGGTGTGAACAGGCCTTGATATAGAAATGTAAAATGTACCCAAGTTCCATTGTTGATCTTAAGTTACATATGAATAACACTCACTTTTACCAGTGTTGTTTGTTTGTATGTCTTTTTACAGAGCGAAGGCAAGCTGGTGCAGCGTCTGGTTCACATCCCCCGTCCCATCCTCCGGATCCCCCACCTGGCTATTCACCTGCAGAGAGACATCAACGACTCTTTTGGACCGAACAAGGAACACCACCTGTAAGCACTAATTTAGCCATAGGCAAATACAGCGAGCAGGACAGGTGCAGGTACGGGATAGATGTGGATAAGCACACTCGAATGCTGCGGAATTGTTGAGTATGTGTCTGTATCTGTGTCTATTATAGAGCACCTTTCCTGGCCACTGCCATACAGGAGGAGCTGGAAACCGGATCTGCCTCCGTTGGAGATGCCTGTAATGCAACATCCATAGTAAGATCATGCAAATTCATGCTTTAGGTGTACAAAACCACACAAGCATGATTAAAGTTGAAGCATATGCAAAACAAATGATAATTAATAGGGCTGTCAAGCGCTTAATTTTTAATCTAATTAATTACACGATGTGCCGAATCTGCCGATTAATCGAATTAATCATAAATCATCATTAATCTTAAAAGATCATTGGAAGTAATTTTTGGGTTAGATGAGAAAAGTATTGAATAGACATTACAAAAAGATTTTAGAAAGAAATATTTTGGTTCAACAGAGAATTTGTTATACATAAACTTTTACCGTACTGTGACCGTAACATTTGCTGCATCTGAAGTGGCTTCAGGAATATTTACACAGACTGTTTAATGCAGCTCAGAGGTGGCATGAATATGAATGAAAAATTGAATAGTCTAAATACAAAACTAAACCCGCCAGTAGGTGGCGGCAAGTCATTGTCTTAATGAGTCAGTCATTCAAACCTCTGATTAATTCATGGTCATCTTCATGAATGGGTCACTGAATCAATCCTTTAAAAACCGTGGATTCATTCAGTAATAAGATACCGTCGCGTGTCGCTCAGAGACAAACAACGTTTCTGCGGTGGCAGAATTTTAGTTGTCAAAATTGAACACAAACATCTTGTGTCTAATATGTAACAATATTAACTTTCTTGTTTGTTGAACTGTTGTATAAAATCAATATCACATTTGCATTCATGCAGATTTTTGGGAAAATTGTACTCATGCTCATATGATATTGCTAAACAATGTAATATGATATAAATATAAAACAAAAAAACACACATGGGCTTTTTTTGCCCTCATATCGTAATGGAATTGTAACTGCTTCATCATGGAGTCAGTCGTTTCCTTGCATCACGTTTGTAAATAAACTGCATGCTGGGTGTGTTAATAAATTTAACTTGTTTTTTTTTTTTTCCATATTTATTCGCAGCAAATTTACATGTTAAATCTACAGCCCTAATAATTAATAATGGTGCATTGATCAGGAAATTTTAAGCTGATGTAGATAACCAATATTTTTTAACACCGTGATCATCGTGATCTGATTGCCAGTGTTTAACAAAAAGAGAGACTCAAGCACAGCACCCTATACTGCAACATAATAGAGATGCATCAATAATAAAGTCTAGTTCAGCCAAAAAATATAAGACTTTAAGACCCATAAGACTTTAGTTCATCTTCGAAACGCAAATGAAGATATTTTTGGTGAAACCTGAGAGATTTCCGTCCCTCCCTTGAAAGTCCATTCCATCAAAACTTTCAAGCTTCAAAAAGTACATAAAGACATCGTAAAAGTAATCCATATGAATTAAGTCCTTTAACCCAAGACTTCTAAAGAGATATGCCTGCTTTATATTATGAACAAATTTAATTTAGGCTTTTATAAACATTGATCAAAACACATATAGAGCACATCGAATATGGTCAACTGCAGTTCATCCTCATGCCAGATTGTCAAGCGTCAAGCAAACACTTTCATATTTGATCGACATGAGATTGAGTGATAACAGAATATTCATTTTTGGCCAAACCACCCCTTTAAAATTCCAGCCATTACAATAAGCCAATAATTATTTTCTTGTTATGACCAATATTCAAATTCTATATTACACTGTAGGCCTATTAAAACAGACATTTAAAACAGAACTCAAATTCAGTTGTTGTAGAATGTTACATGTGAATTTAGACCCCACAACATTCTAATGTGCAATATGAAAAAATGATGCTTTAAGATTTGCAAAATATTACATTAATTTTAAGTGAACACTAGGTAGTGGCAAAAGTATTCTAAATGTAAAAATAGGGGAAATGAGCAGCATGCACATTAAAATACAGACTGTTTTATCAACCGATAACAATAGGTGATATAAAATAAATAATGCTTTTGAACCGTTTTTTTGCTTCATTGTGTGTACAGGCAGAGAAGCATCACCCTGCGCTGATTCAGATGCTGTGTGGACAGCTCGGGGTCGAGCCAAGCGCATTACTGGACTTTGAGCTCTGTCTAGCAGACACACAGCCTGGCGTAAGTCTCTTTACCTCAGTGTTGGACAAATGCCCAAAAGATCTGTTTTGCTTTTTGCCCTCGTGGAAAATAAATGAACCGAAAGGTATTTGAAGTGTTAAGTATACTGCAAATACGTATTTATGTACTTAATATAAATACCCTGCAATTGTACTTTTGGTATAATAAATTGATATACTTAAAATCTGATAAATTACACTTACACTTATTCATTTGGCAGACGCTTTTATCCAAAGCGACTTACAAGGGGAGCAATTAAGGGTTTCGTGCCTTGCTCAGGGGCACCTTACTCATGGTATCGAAGGTGGAGAGAGTGCTTTTTATTCACAATCTCCACTTTCAATTCCTGCCAGTGTGGGAATCGAACTGACAACCTTCAGGTTAAAAGCCCAACTCCCTCACCATTAGGCCACGACTACCCCATTAGAACTACTTATTTTGTGTTTAATGCAGTTTAGTTATCTGGAATTAGTGCTGAGATCCAACTAAAGATATATTTGTATTGTAGGGTTGTCAGAAGTACTGACTTCGATACTAAGCCGGTGCTGAAATTTAAAAAATGTGGTGATACCAGCATTTCCCCCTAGCATTTTGAGCGCTGTTGAACGGATTCTTAGGGTGCGTTCACACTTGTAGTTCGGTTCGTTTGGTCCGGACCAAAAAACAAAACAAAACATATAGTCCTGGTCCTCTTAGCGTTCACACTGGCATTTCTAACAGCGAACCTGAAGTTACCGAACCAAATGCATAAGGATACGGTCACGACCTGATTGGTCGGCTTTTAAGACGTAAATTTTGTGACGGAGCTCGCTTACCGAACATTCAAAACAACGCTGTGTTCTGGATTAAACACCATCATTTTATGCGTGTACATATGCTTTATTTTTACCAGCTGAGAACTCACGAAGAGCTCATAAAATGTTCAAAACATTCAAAACAGCAGCAGGATTTCCTCCGTTGTTCACAGAAACAGAAACTTCTTCTCCTCGTTGCTCCACGTTTGCCCTCGACTCATTTTGGATACACCGATCTTTCCGCGTCGTCAAATCAGCTGACTTGTAGCGTCGCATCTTGTGACATCACGTCCTGTTTTTGGTTCGTTTACATGTCTTTGGTCCGTATTGCGTTCATTTATCAATCGAACCGCACCAGAGTTCGTTTGGAAGCGGACCGAGACCCGTCTTTTTAGCGGTCTTGGTCCGCTTGTTTGGTGCGCACCAGGGTTCGGATGGCAGCGTTCACATATGAATAGCACTAACTGAGCAATCGCACCAAGGGTTCGTTTTAATCGAACCAAACATGACAAGTGTGAACGCACCCTTAAACACCTCTGATTGGTCATTGTGTTCACACACTCAACAGATATGTCTGTGATTGGCTACAGTGATCAGCGTGTTGTCTTTGAGGCTCTTCACCGAGCGCTGAAACTGAAATGCTTCCACTCTCCTAGGCGTTAATCATTGCAGCCAATCACAGACATATCTGTTGAGCGTGTGAACACAATGGCCAATCACAGGTGTTTACGAGTCCGCTCAACAGCATACCGAAGTTGGTACATTTGCAAATACTAATTGATTGTTAACCAACACTAATTTTTGCCAACACTGATTGATTGATTATGTATACTTTAAATATCTTGCATTTAAAGACTGATATTATATAGTGATCACTGTCCTTACTAATAGTGGTATTAAAACACATTTTAGACTTAATATTAAGAAATGTGCATTAAAGAAACACACCAATAAAGTGTAATTATATTATAGCAGTAAATCTCAAGCAATACTATACTTACAGTAATACATGTATAGTTGTTTTCACTAGGGTAGTCTCTTTCTTTCTTTCTTTCTTTCTTTTTTTTGTTGAGGTTTTGCAAAAAAAATTGTGCTGACATAAAGAGGATTAGTATGCAGGGAACATTTGTGCTCAGCAAAGAGGATTGCTGTTATTTTTACCCGACTGAAGACAAGCCTTTAAATGCGAGAGTGGGACATTACTTTAGAGAATCTGGAAGGAACAAGACTAAGAGCTCTAACAACTCTCATTTCCATATGATTTAGACATAAACTAACTGTTAGAAATACGGCAGGGGGTTCTCACCAGGGCTTTTTTAACTGATTATCATGAGTTTTGACATGTTTTTGTGCTCTGCAGGCATTAGGCGGTGTCTATGAGGAATTCATTTTCTCTCCTCGTCTTGACAACCTGCACAGTTGTTTCTGCGCCCTCACGGTACGTTTGAACGCACAGAGCAACACCTTATTAAATATTCAGTCATTCACCCACTCAGAAATGATCTGAGGAGTGATGATTAATAATTAATGCATAATTATGTCTTGTCTCACAGGCGCTCATGGACTCCAGCGCACCTGATTCTCTAGCTAAAGATCCAAACATCCGTATGGTTACTCTATATGATAACGAAGAGGTGAGACAAAAATGCAAACGCTGGGTCTCATTCACTAATAATTGCGTGGATCATTTCGTATTTGTACGCACATGAGTAAAAATCTCCGCCTAATTCACAACACGTTCGTACGCATATGAATTTGTTCTTAACCTTGTTCTTATTTTAGTGAATCTGGAGTCATTTGCATAAAACACGCCCAAACCACGTCCATATAAGGGCTTTCCGCATATATCTTGCATAATCACTGTATATGATGAAATGCATTTAATATTAAATTGTGTTATTTAATCATTTTATTATATAATTTTATATATGGATTATATACAATTATACTTTAATATAGTCTTGTTCGGATGAAATATCATATTTATAACTTCTTTTTGCGCACAAGTGCTTTCAGTTTAGTGCTGCAACGACACGTCGACGTCATCGATTACCTCGACTACGAAAATACGTCGACGTGCGTGAAATGCGTCGACGCGTCACACTGTTTACATTCATCTCGCGTTATGGCGAATGGAGAAAGTTCCATTCTATCACAAAAACCTTGACCACGATTATCAAAAGTATGGGAATACTTTAAACAGAGGCCAAATAAAATGGTCCTTTGTTCCCTTTGCAGAACCAAAATGACGTACCACCTCTGGAATTGGATCTCTGCCAAATTTTTAGGCACACAAGATCATATTTTGAGCGTGCAAAAGCGCATTTCGTGCGCGCGTGAACTGAGTTGAGGAGAAAATCTTCGTCTCACAAATAAGAAAATATTTCGAGCGAACGAAAATCAGTTTTGCATTTCAAAGAAGTTTATTTGGATGTTAGCAGACGTTCTCTTTCGCACGTTCAAGGTTTCAGTTGCTCGCGCTCCTGCTCTTGCTCGAGCGCCGGCCGCTCGTCTGCTCAACACAAATCAGCGTTACAATGTGCCAAAATTCCAGCCAATCAGAGATGAGGCTGCTAAATTCTGGCTTGACAACCAATCACAAGACTCCCTGCATTACAGACAGCACAAGAGGAAAAACACATGGTTCAGGAGACGTTTGTTCAATGGCTTGAACACTATCAAAGTTCCTTTAAGACTGTATAGAAAGTCTTTGACACTCTTCATTTTAAAGTTCAAATGTCCACCACTGGACGACCACACATAAGTGGCTTATTTTTAATCAAAATCAAATCGTATTATTACATAATGGCGTGTCCCAGTGTTTCTACACCTCAATGAACTGATAAATTAGTTCTAACCTCTTACGTAAAAAAAGATCACTAGATTAATAAAAAAAACCTTAATAAAAATAATCGTTAGAGTAGTCGACTAATCGGTAAAAAAAATAAAAATAAATAAATAATAAAAGAAATTAATCGTTAGATTAGTCGACAGAAAATAAATAAATAAATAAATAATCGTTAGATTAGTCGACAGAAAATAAATAAATACATAAATAATCGTTAGATTAGTCGACAGAAAATAAATAAATAAATAAATAATCGTTAGATTAGTCGACAGAAAATAAATAAATAAATAATTAAATAATCGTTAGATTAGTCGACAGAAAATAAATAAATAAATAATTAAATAATCGTTAGATTAGTCGACAGAAAATAAATAAATAAATAATTAAATAATCGTTAGATTAGTCGACAGAAAATAAATAAATAAATAAATAATCGTTAGATTAGTAAACAGAAAATAAATAAATAATCGTTAGATTAGTCGACAGAAAATAAATAAATAATCGTTAGATTAGTCGACAGAAAATAAATAAATAATCGTTAGATTAGTAAACAGAAAATAAATAAATAATCGTTAGATTAGTCGACAGAAAATAAATAAATAATCGTTAGATTAGTCGACAGAAAATAAATAAATAAATAAATAATCGTTAGATTAGTCGACAGAAAATAAATAAATAAATAAATAATCGTTAGATTAGTCGACAGAAAAAAATAATCGTTAGTTGCAGCTCTATTTCAGTTGCTCCTATAGTTTGTTCATTTAGAATGATTTTTAGTACGAAATTTTTGGTGAATCGTGAAAATCGTTCCAACGCACATGCATGCTTAGTGAATGAGACCCATTATGAGCAACTGCAGATTCTAGTCTCCTTACCCAAATAATCTGGATTCTTCGTTGATCTGTAGGTGGGGTCAGAGAGCGCTCAGGGAGCTCAGTCTAACCTGACGGAGCTGATTCTGCGACGCCTAGCTTCGACCCCTGACAATCTGACCGCCTTTCAGGAGGCAGTGCCACTGTCCTACATGATCAGTGCAGACATGGCACACGCCGCGCACCCTAACTACCAGTCAGTCTCTCCTTTATCCTAGTATCGTTACTATGGTAACACCAGAATTTGTGATTTTGGTTTTAATAATAATCAAATTTCCCAGATATGAGAAACACCTGGGAACATCTAGGAATTATTATTTCCAGTCTTGGTGATGTAATAGAAATGAACAAAATCTTAAGTCATGGAGATTTTATATAAAAAATATGTATTTGTATGTTTTTGAAAGAAGTCTCTTATACTCTCCCAGGCTGCGTTTATTTAATCAGAAATACAGTAAAAACAGCAATACTGTGAAATATTATTATTACAATTTAAAATGATTGTTTTCTGTTTGAATGTATTTTAAAATGTAATTTATTCCTGTGATACATTTTTAGCATCATTACTCCAGTCTTCAGTGTCACATGACCTTTCAGAAATCATTCTGATATGCTGATTTCATCAAAGAATCATGAAGAACAAAATTGTACACACCTGTTTTAAACATTTGAACATAAAAAAAGAAGTTAAAATACATTTATTCAGCATCAATGCATTAAATTGATCAAAAGTGACAGTAAAATCTTACATTGTTTCAAAGAAATGATTTTGAACTTTTAATCAAAGAATTCTGGAATGAGTTTCCACAAAAATAATGTTAAGCAATACAACGTTTTTAACATTGATAATAGTAATAATAAATGTTTCTTGAGCATCAAATCAGCGTATTAGAATGATTTCTGAAGGATCATGTGACACTGAAAGAGTAATGATGCTTAAAGCTTTGAACACAGGAATAAATTCCATTTTAAAATATATTGAAATATAAATCAGTTATTCAAAATTGCAAACATATTTCAGTTTTTACTCGATTTGTGATCCAGTAAATGCAGTGTGTGCATAAGATATTTCTTTCAAAAACATAAAAAACCGTTAAACAGCCCCAAAGTTTCGAATAGCATGTGTAAATATATATTTATTTTTATATTTTGTGTGTTTATAGGCTGGAAATTGTCTTTAATAATTGTCCTTTAATTAATTATCCAACTGGGCAAGGGTCAAATTAGTGTCCACAATAAAGTAAAACACATTTTCTACTTTAAAATGTTACATTTGTAATATATATATAATATGATTATTCACCTTACAGGGAGAAACACGAGGAGAACCACAGACCTGCTTTTCATAAGGTAACAGACACACACACTAATAATGCCTGTTCAACACATTCACGAAGACCTCCCAATCGGCTAAACCTCTCACATTGTTTGTCCTGGATCAGGGTCCAGTCATAAAGTTTAACAGTAACCAGCGCTATGCCACCACTGCCGTAACTGCTGCTATATTACGAGAGATTGCTGGAAAAGTGGGCGTACCTCTACAGGTGAGCAGAACATTCCCTCCTCCCTTCGATCTCATTTTATCCTGCTCCACCATCTGTCAAGACTCTTCTGCCATATAAATCAGTTAAAGTGCTCTTCATTATCGGAGCTAAAGTTAGCATTACAGCTCTGAAGATGTGAAATGCAAGAGAAAGCAATTGATTCCTGTCGTGTGGTTTGTTTTTGTTGGTAGGCATTTAGAATGTTTATTGATGTTTGCGTATGTCAAGAGAATGCGATCTCTCTCTCTCTCTCTCTCTCTCTCTCTCTCTCTCTCTCTCTCTATCTCTCTCTCTCTCTCTCTCTCTCTCTCTCTCTCTCTCTCTCTCTCTATCTCTCTCTCTCTCTCTCTCTCTCTCTCTATCTCTCTCTCTCTCTCTCTCTCTCTCTCTCTCTATCTCTCTCTCTCTCTCTCTCTCTATCTATCTCTCTCTCTCTCTCTCTCTCTATCTCTCTCTCTCTCTCTCTCTCTCTCTCTATCTCTCTCTACCTCTCTCTCTCTCTCTCTCTCTACCCCTCTCTCTATCTCTCTCTCTCTCTCTCTCTACCCCTCTCTCTATCTCTCTCTCTCTCTCTCTCTACCTCTCTCTCTCTCTACCTCTCTCTCTCTCTCTCTCTCTCTCTCTACCTCTTTCTCTCTCTCTCTCTCTACCTTTCTCTACCTCTCTCTCTCTCTCTCTCTACCTTTCTCTACCTCTCTCTCTCTCTCTCTCTCTCTCTCTACCTCTCTCTCTCTCTACCTCTCTCTCTCTCTACCTCTCTCTCTCTCTCTCTCTACCTCTCTCTCTCTCTACCTCTCTCTCTCTCTCTACCTCTCTCTCTCTCTCTACCTCTCTCTCTCTCTCTACCCCTCTCTCTCTCTCTCTCTCTCTCTCTCTGTCTCTCTCTCTCTCTCTACCTCTCTCTCTCTCTCTCTCTCTACCTACATACCATTGCTCCTAGCAACAAGCTGCTCATAAGACCGTGTGGGATTTGTAAACAAAAGAGTGCAGCAGAAGAAAAAGAATGATATAAAGAGACTGAACGAAATCTTGCCTTGGTTATCAGGACCCCATAAACCCTGTTGGTACACCGATATAAATAACATGCTTCTCTCTGTGTGGAATGGGCATTGATATCAGACACAGCGTGAGATGTTACATTCTCAAGTATAACTCTTTTTCCTCCCAAAATGCAGCTGCTGAGTTCTCACCTCTACCAGATGTTTTACTCACGTCACTCATCTTCTGCATGATCTTCACTGATGCATTATAAATGTATTTTAAACCTCTTCAGTCAAAAATGACAGAAAAAAATTACGTTTCAAATTTCAATTTTTTTTTTTTCCCATCGGAATGGGATGACACTTGGTGACTTTTGTTGCATTAGCTATATGAACACACACACACACACACACATGAAATCATGGATTTGAATATGTTAAAGGGATATTTAAAACTTGGCTCCTTCGGGGTAAAAAATGACCGACATAGGAAATCAATGGGAAATATGAAAACTCTGAGACTCTTTCGGTGGTATAAACTACAGATTAGCCACTGTGCAGAAAAAGTGCACAGCAATAAAGGGATGACATATATATATATATATAAACTTCCCGCAAGGAAGAGGTTACACAAGAGTACTGTTATACACTTAAATAAACTGGTGTGGGTTTAACAATTGGTAAAATTGAGCCAAAAGACTCAAATAAGAGGTTGAAATCAGATCAGACCCGGATTGATTAAGCTGTGTTAAAGCATATCTGTTCATTTTTGTTACATTTTGATGTTGCGTAACAAAATGCCACCCTCAATGTTCGGGTTTTACTGAAGTAAAATTAATGCAAAAACTGACACTTGAAATCAACATTTCAAACAAAATCTAAACCTTGACAAAAAGTGGTCTTTGAGAATGTCTAAGTATCCACATCTTAATAAAAATATTAATGTCTAAAAAACACGAGAGTTTATTAGCCACTTTATATAGGAATGTAGTGGTTACACCGTGGCATTACATAAGGTTTTCTGTTTTTACTCCCAGCAGACACTAATCTATCTTCACAAAAAACTGGATTTTAAATGCCTTGGAATGGAATAGTGCTAAATAATTAAAAAATATATTAGAAAAAAAAGTGTATTACTTTCAGCTTTCAAATAAAAATTGTATAAATATTGCATAGTATCATAAAATATTTAATTTAATTTATTATTGAACAAAAATATATTATATTGGTTTTCCTGATGGGGAAAAGGGGTAGCACTTTATTTTACAGTCCTGTTGCCCATGTACATACTAGTACTTATTATGCAAATGATAATAACTGGGTTAGCCTGGGTTAATAACCCTGAACCTAACCTTAACCCCTGAAGTTACCTTATATTACTCAGTATTTTAATAGGCTGTAAGTACACTGTAAGTACATGTCATGTAAAATAAAGTGCAACCAAAAAAGAAGCCACATAATATCTCTTCTCTATCTACATTCAAGGCTCAGTTAAAAACATTTCTGTTTGAAATGTATTTTCAATAACGTGTGCTTTGTATTGATTTACTTGTTTTCTCTTAAGTATACTTGTTGTGGAAAGGACCTATATAAATAAAAAAGTGTTCTGCCTCTTCTTCCCCAGGATGTGATGGTTAGGAATGACAGTCCATGTGGAACAACGATTGGGCCGATTTTAGCCGCTCGTTTAGGAATGCCGGTCCTGGATCTCGGGGCGCCGCAGCTTGCCATGCACTCCATTCGTGAGATGTGCTGCACATCTGGAGTTCTCCAGACCACCAGCCTCTTTAAGGTAAATACCAGCTTAAAGGGATAGTTCACCCAAAAATGAAAATTATCCCATGATTTACTCACCCTCAAGCCATCATCCTAGGTGTATCTTTTTTCAGACGAACACAATCAGAGATTTAAAAGTATCCTGGCTACTCCAAGCTTTATAATGGGAGTGAATGGTGTTTTGAAGCCAAAAATAAATGCATACATCCATAAATATAATCCATACAGCTCCAGGCGGTTAATAAAGGCCTTCTGAAGTCAAGCCATGGGTTTTTCTAAGAAAAATATCCATAACTGTATAATCTAAAATTTTGAAGAATTGCATCGGTTGCTCCTTTACAATTCTGAAGAATGGGAGTGAAGGTTTTTAAGTTTTCTAAAAAGCATAAGTTGATGAATAAGTTCACCAACACAAAACAATGTGTGCTTCACATGCCTCGAAGAGCACTTATTTCAAGCCTCATGCTCCGTTCATTGCAATTGCATGGAAACGAGTGACCCGGGGCCGGTTGCACCAGCTGGACGTACACCCGGACGTAAGACTAAGCTTAACGTAAAATGCGTTTTAAGTCCTGCGTTGAATTAATACCCGATTAATTAATTAATCTTACGCCTAGTCAAAGGTCGGTGTAAAATCAGAAGTCTTGACTTGTCCCCATGATGAACATAAAGGCAAATAAAAACGTTGAGATGATGGCATACGGGCTCCACGATCAGCTGTCGTCGTGTTTTTCAGAGCTGTTCTCGGGACTAAAGGCGGGTCGGGATGATCTGCTAAATTTGAAAGCGTTATTAAAGTATAACTTGCTCCAAAAATGTGTGTACTCTACTCTGTGAACGGGTCCAGCCCACAACTTGCTCCCTAAATTTGTTCTTCGTGTAAACAGCTGTTTTCTTTTGCCAGATAAAAATCTTTGTTTTATTCGTTACTGAATTGTTTTGCTTGCATACCAAAATATGCATATACTTACTGAATTGCTCAATAATTTTTCTTTTTTCGGCTCAACAGTAATTTTTATCTATTCGTTGGAACCAATAAATTCACATTTGTAACCGTAGTAACGCGAACGGTGTCTCGACTAACAGTGCGGTAGAACATATCAGCGTCTCCGCTAAGCGTAGCTACACCTAGTCGTAGTTTTCGATGGTGCAACAGGTGTAAATATTCATCAGAAAGCTGGACGTAACTAAGTCCAGCGTAGAGCTTACACCCAACTTTTTTACGTCCAGCTGGTGCAACCAGCCCCAGAACAGTTTTTGTTCTGTATCACGGAAGAATGCAAGCCGAAAGAATTCTTAAGTTTTAGGTGAGCTGTTCCTGTAACGAATGTCTGTTTTATGTTGTAATAACTGTGTTGTAACACGCAGGGCTTCTTTGAGCACTACCCCATTGTGCGACGCACTGTAACTGTGGACTAGACTGTGAGAGGAGCTCCTCTGAACCATACAGTCGGGAAGCCATTACTTCACCTCTGCCATCTGTCCATGTGTTCATCACTTCAACAGTGTTTACTTTGTGAACTTGCTAATAAAAGCAATAAACCGATGATGCCTTGTTTTCATGACTTCCATCAGTGTTGCTTGCCTTGAGTTTGTACGCATGAAGTCCAAAGACCAGCGATGCCCATTATGACGTAATTTGTGTATTACTCAAAATAACTGCATTACTGTACTGATTGGCGTGCCCACTTTCCGGGTTTTCCGTCTGTCCGGTCCTCTCACCCCCTCCCCTCAGGAGCGCGCGCGCTGCTTCTCGCAAACACTCATCTTTCTCGCACTCTTACCCGAGTCTCGTGTTTCTGGAGTTTGGCACGCGCGCAACATCACATTGATCGCTGTGTCATCTAAATATGTCGGTGTAAACGGAGACGGAGGAGAGGAAGATGACATCGGCGCGTCTGTGGGTGATGGTCTGTTTGGCGACTGCGTGTTGTCAGCTCGGCACCGGTGATAGATACGGTACGACAAGAGCACGAGCCACAGGTTAACTTCAGCTGACTGAATGATGCATGATTCAACTGCGGGAAATCAACAGTATTGACTACCACACACACACACACACATTCAATGCATGTTCTGTTTGTACTTGGATGTCACATTGCAAGCGTTTGTCATCTAAAGCCGCGTTTGGAATGAGTAAAAATGGGTTGTGCACGAGAAATATGTGTATATTTATTACATGCGTTTCATAGAATTTTGTTAAAAGCAAATCGCGCGTGCTTGCTGTAAATGTTGACGTCGATGACACTTGTCTCGGGTGGGATGAATGGCAGCGTTTGAAAATATATTTAACTGTGGGAAAAGTGCTTATCTTTTAGATGATGATGATAATAAAACAGCTGTATTCATTTAACCTTATAATTTTGACTATATATATATATATATATATATATATATATATATATATATATATAGCTTTAATGTTGATTTACTGACAATAAAAATAACTTTATTGGGTGTTAAGTGAAATCAGGGGGTTCCTTGAGAATATTAGAAACTGAATAAAAAGCTTTTGAGATTAAGGATGTATAAATTGTACAAAATATTTATTTATATACACTATTTTATATTTATTTGTATTAATTGTAGTGTTTTTTTGTGCTATTATATATATACATATATAATACATACATATATATATATAATATTCTTATGTTCTGACAAAAAAGGCAGTGTTTGGAGATCTGGCAACATCAGAACTGCATGATTCATAGACCCGCAATAACGCGTTATTCCTCCACCGACGCGAGCAGCCATGTCCGTTTTGGAAAGAGTTAAGACTGTTTTTATTCTGTCATGAATCACTTATGCAGTTTAGCAAATCTCTGCCTTCGCAAGCATTTTACGATTTTTTTTGGTTCATTGCTAAGAGGTCTGTTTGTTGTGGTGTAAAAACTCAGCACCATGGACAGCGGAAGTGGTCCATTTCTAATTGCGCACAATGGGTCTATTGTCAACAATTGCTTCGAATTGATTTGGAGTTGACGGGGCGTATGTGTGGGTGTCTCGGACAGAGATTGTCTGCATCTGCATCTGTGTTCGCTCGTCTTCTGCAGGCTGACTCACCTCTGACGATCCGTCCGCGTCATTCTCTCAGCAGCCATCACTGAGGCCGCACGTCATTCTGAAGCATCCAAAACTCTATGGGAATGTGTCATTAATCTATGAGAGCATAAACATTGATTTCCATGTGACAAAGGCGGAGGAATGGATAGGAGATGAGTAATTATTCACACTAGAAAATGCTGGGTTAAAAACAAACCAAGTTGGGTTGGAAATGTTTGCCCAACTGCTGGGTAGTTTTATTAACTCATCTATTGTTTAAAAATTACTGTATAGCTTACGTAAATTGAGCCCAAAGTATGTTGTCAATTAACATTTATTCATATGGTTAATAAATGAACTTTTATTAATCATTTTATTTAATAATAATTAAACAATAAACATGTATATGAAGGTTATCTGATGTTTCCTTTTAAATGTATTGTTGTCTTTAATCTCCAACCTATTTTGTGTTCATTTTAATCCAGACATATAGTCATTTTTAAACAATAATTGGGTTAAATAAAACTGCCCAGCACGTTTGGCAAACATTTAACCCAACCGCTGGGTTTGTCCATTTTCAACCCAACTTGGGTTGTTGTTTTTTTTGTGTTGTTTCCAGATTAAGAAAGGAATCTTGGGCTTCTTCTCTTCTCTTACCGTTTTGCCTCACGATATCGCATACAGCCTCAGGAAGACTTTACATTTATTTTGAAATAGGAGGCGCACAGCAGACTGGAGCAGGAACTCCCACTCATGTAACCAACTTTCATCCCATGATTCAATTATGTATGACGAGTGTGTCTGCCCAACTCTCAAGTGTGTGTGTGTGTGTATGTTCGAGTGAACACAAGGGGACTGGAGGAAACGGAAGGTTGGCAGAGTGCAAAATGTTTTGGTATGCTTTCAAACAAACATGAAAACCTGGCTTGTCCTGTGGAGCTTGATATTGCTTTTTTTCCAGGTATTTGCAATTCTTATTTGTAAATTCTGTTAAGAAATATTTGTACTGAGGTGCGGACGGCAGTTGGACCTACTCTTGCTTGTTTTGTCTCTGCGTTCTGGTAAATGTTTACTAATGTCCATTGTGGCGGCTGGTCATTATTCCAAACCGGTACTTGTGGTGTTAAATGGATTGACAGTGTCTGATAAGCAATTGCACATACTGACTAATGACTAATATTGTCAGTGGTGTGCTGGTTAATGGAAATCTAACTAATATCTCTGGGATGTTTGAGCTGCAGTGAGTACAAATCTTGAAACCCGTATGAGAAGAGTCTGTTTTGTCAAATGCCACAAAAACAATGACCTAAAAGTCTTTCATACTCTCTGTTCTCTTTCTGGTAAGGTTGTCTGTTTGATGAAGACCTGTGCTCCAACGGTCAGGTTTGCTGGGATGGTGAGTGCTGCCATATTTTACAGTTTTCAGGTTTGACCCTTGCACAATGTTGCTCATCACTGGAAAATAATGTACAATAATGATAAGACTTACGTCCGATTCCCTGGAACAGTTGTGTAATTATGGCTCTAGTGCCATCTCTTCAATCTTTTATGCTTTATTTGGCTTTCATGCATCAGTTTTGTTTTTTTATGTGTATAAAACTTCCTTCATTGCCTTTGTCATGCTGACAAACATCTTGATATTGTTACAAAAAATAATTACTGTAAAAACAGATTATTGTGTGTAGGTTTGATCTCTGACCATTTCGTAGCTTTTAAAGCTGATTTGTGCAGTTAAGTGTGTAAAAAAAAAAAAAAAAAAAATCATTGACTACACAGTAAACACTCACTTTCACCATCACCTGCTCTTACCCAATCATTGTTCTCCAACCGTTTCCATGGCAACTGTGACATCACACAACTTCACCCTCTCTGTAGTCTCTGTTTATGTCTAATACAAGCAGAAAGAGCAGGGGTGAGAAAGTAAAATATAAAAAGGCAAACAGATCCTCAGATAAACCTTTATAAAGGTGTGTATATTTTGTCTAGGTTTGTGTCTGTCACAAATGCATTGTTATATACCAGGTGATCTCGGCAGGCCATGACCACTGTCTATATTTCTAGAAGAGACATAGAATAAGGTTTCTATTTGTGTGTTCCAGATGAGCTGTTTGGTCAGTGTGTTACACAGAGACAGGAACGGTTTCGCTACAGGGTGACTGCAGTTCTACTGGACAGACTGCAGTCGCTACTGCAAATGCTTATGAAGGAAGGTGAGTTTCACATACAAATTTTAAAATTGTCCTTCAGTGGAAATGGAATTTCTTTGCACTTTTCCTGCCTGCAAAAAATCATGGTTGCCATAGAATCCACACAATGCAAACACAATGGGCAAAGTGGACGATTCATCCACCGGCATGTGACAGAAAATGGTGCAAATGTTACCACAGTAACCAAGGTCAAATAAATCAAAAGTAAATACATGTGTCAATGGTGCCCATTTTTTCTGGATCTATTGATTCAATCAGAAATACATTAAAAATGCAGTTCAAAGATATGACTAACCAGTAAATCACCTCTTTATTTTGCCTTTTTTAAGATGTCAGGGTGCTCCAACTGTCCTGATATCTTAATAAAGCGTCATTTTAAAAAAATGTTGTTCTTAGAAAGGAAAACCTCATGATGATACCATAGAGAGGACCGTCACAGACAAGTGTGACTCCTTACCCTGTGGAACAAATAAAACATAAAAATAAATAACAATTAAGGAAAATAATATATCTTATAACTTTTATTTGATGGTCTAAGGACATGTTTAAACTAGATTTTTCCCATTTTATCGTGGATATTCTTATTCTGTCATTTACAACCAACAAACCTTTTTGGTTGCTCTGAGCTGATGAGTTTTTCATGTATTATTTTGCAGGATTAACTTGGCGAGATGATGTCACCCAATCAGTGATTAAGAAAGAACTTGGCAAAGTTCCGAAGATCCCACTGTCTTCTGGGATAAAGAATGTCCCATCAACCGAGTATGCACTTTTGTCACATACTCATTTTCTCTTACTTACCTTTTTCTTCCACTGTATTTACTCCTCTCTTAATCTCTATATTATCAAAGGTCTCAGAGTGGCCCTTCAAACCAGTTCAACTCCAAACCGGTGCAGCCTTATATGGACTACATGATTGTCGATCCACCTCAGTCATCTCTCCATATGCAAAGTTTGGATCCTTATAGTTACCAGCGAGTGAGAGAACCTACACAAGCACCTAAACACATACTGTAGCACTTTTGATAAATTGCTCTCATTGTAGCTTTCGATGGATATCTACAACTTCTTCTCTTTAATTCCAGCATCATGTCTTTTTGTCTCACAGTATGGTTACCAAGATGAAGAGGAGCGCTCTTTGAACCTGGTGGAGGGGGGCAGGTACCCACCGGCCTCCTCTCGCTTTAGGGGAAATGCGCCACTTCCTCCGTCTCTAGATAAAGATGATCAGCTTCTGCAGGATCTGATGACTCTTCTCCTTTCCTCGCCCGCACAGCCCACCTCACGCCATCGGGTGGCAGCACCTCACTCCGCCCCATCTTTTTTTCAGGAGCTGGACTTCCCGCTTGACTATAACAAGGACTTCTTTTCTCAAGATGAGAAGATCAACACCCAACAGGAGCAAAAGAAAGGTCCCCAGAAGTATGGAGTGTTTTCTGGACACAGTGGTGAGATTTTTGGTTAATGTTTTATATATATACTTCACATATACTTTTATACTTTGTCAATGACTTCTGAATTCTGACTCTAGGACCCAATCAACAGAGCCTAAATGAGCTGCTCCTGCAACATGGATTTGATCTAAACCACCTAAACCCTGAGGAGATGGAGCGTCTCTTCACTGTCCTTCAGCTCCTGCAAAATGAGCCGACAAACAATCAGAGAAAACGTGAGCACCCTGAGATTTCACTGGAACTTTAATAAAGTAACAATATACAACTCCAAAATAATATACGCACCTTATATGAGTTGGAGCTTCAAAAAATATGTAAAGTCATAAATGCTTGTTTTCCTTTATTCAGCTGAAACAAAGGATTCTTCTGCACCTCCAAAAGCGGTGAGCATCAAAAATGTTTCTGCTGTAAAGTGCTTTGGTATCGTTACAAGGTTGGGTTTATCTCAGTAGTAATGCTGTATATTACCTACAGGGGGCAGCAAGTGTTAACTCATAATACTATGAAAATAAATTCATAATATGAGAGCCATGATTATGTGTGATCTTTTAGGCCCCATACCCAACATTAGAGTATCTCTGCACACAATATTTTAGGTGTTTTTATACTGCTGAAACAAGATCCTTTCTGTTCCTTTCATCCATGATCAATAATCATGGCTGGTTACAAAATAAACAGACTCTACTTGATGGTCCTCCCAAAAGCATTTTAAAGAGAATAAGAGAGAAATGACTAGGAAGATAAACATTACACAACATACACTGAACAAATTGTAATTGTTCCCAATTTAAGGCTGGAATACACTACACAACACAACCCAGATTTTTGCTCCAATTTACAGGATGAATTGGGCTACTTTTAAGTTGTTTCCCGCTGATTGATTTCCACCCCCATATGTAGGATTTTGCCACTCCAACACCCTCAAAACACAAATTCAGTGGAGAATTCAGCTGCCCGGTGGAGAAAATTGCATTGGGCTATTATTTTTTTGAGCTTCAGACTATAATTCTACCCAGTTGGAGGCTATGCAACATGTTTGATATTTTGTGCCAATTTTAAATCACATATTGTTTTTATTTGTCAAGCTACAAGGCAAGTGTTTCTGACTTGAGTTGGTTGTGTTCAGAACAACTTCAATGATCCTCAACCGATTAGTGTATGATGCCCAGGGTTTCTCTGTAACCATTTCAGCTTGTATATGATGCCTAGTGTTTTAAAATCTGTTATATCAGCCTATATCTGACATGGCATGTGTTATGTGATATATCAGATGAAGATCACAGAGGGGGAGATGACCCATGTGGTGGAGAAGGCTTCCGCCCCAGCTACAAATTCCTCTTTCCCTTCTCAACTCAACCCCGGGCTCAAAACCTCCCCTAAGAGTCCCGGGTCCCCAGGAACCTCCCAGGATAACTCCATCCCAATGGGTGCCAGTGCACTAGGGCCTTCATCTCTTAAACAAGAGGAAGGACGACTTGGAAAGGGAGCCCTGAGTGTGCCACCAGGAAATAATGAAACCAAGTTAAAGGAGGAATTTGGATACATTGTCACCAATCAAAGGTACAACTAACAGTTTAGACTGTTGGACTGAGTGCTAGTCTATGTGGGTGTTCCTTTTGTCTGAAAGCAAAAGTCATGTGGTATTTGTTTTCAAAACACTACACTAACGAAGGACCTGGAGGCGCACGTCAAACTGGCTATTCAGTGGAGAGTCTGTTTGTGTGTTGTTTTTGTGTGTTCTGTGTTAGCTTGTGCTTGTGAAATTGTGTGTGTGGGCATATGAATGTGTATGTCTCTCTGCAGCCATCTTAGTCTGTTTGATGGGGTTCGTCTACTGAAGACCCTTGCTGAGAGGATCCATCTCACCACTGGCTCTTTCATCAATATCAGGTAGGCTTAGGTTTAGCACATGGAGGCAGAGTCCCAGAATTTGCTTTGGTGGTGGGAACTAACCCTAAGCTTCATTTAATTCGTAAACTTGCAAAAGCATTTACTATGACAGAATCTGAAGATATGGAAATAAAAAGGCAAGCTGTTTAACTTAGCTAACAATGCTTTACTTATTTAATATAAATATTTTACCACAGCAAACAGTCTTGATTGCTGTGGTTAGGAAGCAAACACTAATCCCACTAACCCTTTTTGCTAAATCAAACTGTGGTGAGCTGGAACCTTGAGCCGTTGTCCTAGGAGGACAGAGGGGGATGGCTAAGAGGGAAAGAATGAGAGAGAAATGAATGGAATAAACTGACCTCGAAAGTGGATTTGCTTCGCTACTTGTCCTTCCCTCATTGCTTGGATCACAATAACTAACACAAATAATCAGGGTTTGAAATGAACACCTGCCAACCCACAAAATGCAGGCAGAAATAAACCGTGGCATGTAATTCATATCAACTAACTAGCTAATTTGGCAGGTTATGATTCATAAATTAGTCCTATCACTTTTCATGCCTTCGCTATCAGAGCCCTTCCCCTAAGAGAAGCTTGGAAGCAAAATAAAGCTTAAAGAGGTTCGACGAGGAGGGCCGCGCCACATCTTTAAAATATATGTGAAAAGTCAATTTTGTTTGTTTTAATCTATTATTATGGTTTCCGCAAACAATGTCTGACTTTTTAAAACTTAAAGGGTTAGTTCACCCAAAAAATTTCCCAGAATTTTCATTTTTGAGTGAACTAACCCTGTAAAGCTAATCAATGATTCAGAATCAGAGTTAATGAAATATATTTAAATCTAAGCTTTGAATTTGACAATCTGGTTTATTTCTGATGTTATTGTTTTGAATGGCTTGTATTGAAAGGCCTAATTGGCTGGTGAGTGAAAAAGTTAATTTCAAACCCTGCACATAATCATGCGGAAAAACTTGCATATGATTAAATATTCTGCTCTACACAGTGTGGTTGGTCCAGCTGTTACTTTCCGGGTGCTCCCCAACAGCCAGAATTTAACAGCAAATGAGGTGTCCGAAAAGACCGGTGAGTAATGAGAAAACATTTTCATGACTATTAAGATTGATTTCTGTCGCACAGAAGTGTTTCTGAGATACATAATAATGGCTCAGAATACTAAATACTTGACATAGGGTTAGATTTCTTTCCTATCAACATATATTTCTGAAGGTCTTGTCCTTGTTTTAATAGAAAATGGCCTTTATTTTATGTTACAACCATGAACATGATTTGCCATTAGTCAGAAGTTGGTGTTATTAGGTGGAGGGGCATTCTCACTCTAGAGAGCATTTGATTTGAGAAAAGAAGTAAGTGCACCATGAGTCATCGTTTTTTTGGTCCAATTCTGAAAGAGGACTGGGTTGTAAATGTGTATAAAAAGTGTTTTGGAGCACAGTAGCCTATGTCTTAAATGATTAGTTCACCCAAAAATTTAATTACTCTCCCTCATGTCGTTTCAAACCCGCAAGACCTTCGTTCATCTTTGGAACACAAGATATTTTTAATGAAGTCCGAGTTATTATTTTTTTAATCCGCCCCATAGAAAGCAATGTAATTACCACTTTCAAGGTCCAGAAAAGTAGTAAAGACATCGTTAAAATAGTCAGCGTGGATACAGTGGTTCAACCTTAATGTTATTAAGCGACTAGAATACTTTTATTTAACAAAAATAATGAGACGGCGCTCTGATGTAGAACCCGGACGCGCTGCACTGTCTATACAACATAAACAGCACAGGAGAAATATGATGGTAATTATGTTACTTTCTATGGTAGATTTATAAAAAAATAAAAAAAAAACTCTCAGAATATTTGTGTTCTGAAGATGAACGAAGGTCTTACGAGTTTGGAAAGACACGAGTAATTAATGACAGAAATTTCATTTTTTTGTGAACTAAACCTTGAAAAATGTAAACAGACCATCTCGGTTACGTATGTAACCCTCGTTCCCTTTCAGTCGGTCACTGTTTGGATTAGTGCATGCACGTGACCCACATCCGTTGAATTATATATTTGTGTGTGTTTATTATTGATTAATGCACTTATTAATTGAATGTAAGTTATCATATTGCGGTTACATACCATTATAAAAGCATTCCGGTACTAATGTTGCTGTATAAAAAGTGACTGTGCACTTTTATAAATCACTGTAATGCACAATCTTTTGTGACTTTATATGACACACAATGAACAGACCTTATTCACAGCAGCACCATCTTTGATTTTAATGGGAATGAAAGCGAGGCTGTGAGGGATACTTATGCATCTCTTCAGTGGGTTTTACTTGGTATGTTTTTGCATTGTTCTGCTGACAAAATCATCTTTCCAAGAAATTTCAGTAGACAAAAAAAAACTCCAGACAACATGAGCTGTGAAAAATTATAAATGATGCATGATCTTTTTACCGCGGATACCATTAAAAACATGGTAATCTATCCCTCACAGCCTCGCTTTCCTTCCTGTCATGGTGCCGCTCTGAATAAGGTCTATTTAAATGTCTATTCAAAGTATAATACAACTTTAGAAGACATTAGAAGAAGCTGTCTGTGATTGTCTTTACATTGATTTTATTTTTTTCATATGCAGTGGCTCAAAAGAACCTTCTAGAATCAGAGACTGGTCTAAAGGTGCTTCAGGCAGGTGTTGGGGAGGTAAGGATGCGCGGAAACATGAATGCCTTAACATTTGAGCCTGTTGTTTATCCCTTTTCCCGTTCATTTCTGTCTCTGTCAATGGTTGAAGAGGGAATATCTCACAAGACCCCTGACACCCACCCCCGTCTCATTTGCTTTGTTGCTATGACAACGACATCATACGTGTCAAACTGTCATGCGCGTCCACCACTCCAAGCGCGCGGCCGATTGCCATCCCAAATGCTTCTCCCCTCAGAACACAACATTCCCGCGAAACATCACGATGTCTGTTCCAGGGCTGAGCTCTGTCAGCGTCGTTCGTTTCCCGCGAACTTAACCGTTACAGTTCCTAACAAAAGTGGACGAAATTCAAATGTCAAACCGGTGGAGAAGAGCTCTAGATTTATTACACGTACAATTTTTTTTTTCCCTGCTCATCTCGGCGGACCACCGGGCGCGTGAGGTTTCCGTTCTCCATTAGTTTATTGATTTTTTGGTGAGTTGAACTTCTTCTTAAACTTGATGAAATGTGTTAACATCGTGTTACGTTATATTAAACCTGTTCATTAAACGTGCAAGTGCACGGGGCTGTATAACTACATAGAAATCAGCGTTTTATCGATCCACCTACCTGTCGTTTCCGTTCACTTGATTCTTGCTTGGAAATCACATGTTGCGGGGAAGAAAAAAAAAAATTAATGATGAAATATGACGGTTTTAACCCCGCACTATGTAGGTTTCCTCAGCTTCTCATTTTACTCACTCTTCGAAGTCAGTCGTGTGAAGATTATGATCGGAATTGTAATAAAAATGAGTTTACTGGCCATATAATCGACGGTTACAAACGGTCCTGTTTTTATTTGAATCTAGGAACCTGCTGTAGCCGTTAAACTGTTAAACCGCTCAGTGATTTGTTGAAATAAAGAACGCGCATTAAAAATGACCAATCAGAATGATTTGCACTCAGAATCTCGGCACAGACAGTGATGTCAGGTAAAGTTGGTTGCTGTGGCGACAAGGTCAGTGCGGTGTGCACAGGAGTGGTGATGTAATGCCCTGGCTCCGGTGTGGTCTGCATCATTCCAGCAGAGAAATGGGACTACTAAGGAATATGATGGGATTCTCTCTCTTTCCACTCTCGGTTTCCTCTCATAAATTCCTATTGCCATTTTAAATGACTACTATGGTACATCAAAGGTTATGATGTTGCTTATCATAGTTACAGACAGCAGGGTGGGATATACTAATTTTCCATCTTAAAGTGATACACACAGCCTCTCAGGCATAAAAATCTGTGCTGCTCTAACATGAATTATGGGATGTATAAATGATGTTTCCCTCTCTCCGGCATTGCAGAAGAATGATGGCCATGCGTTGCCAGTGGCAACGCGTGTACATGACAACACCCAGTGGGTGTTCCTCATGTTTGTGGGCGTGGCTTGTGTGGGTGGACTCCTGGTGGGGGCGTTGACCATCGCCTGCTTGCGTACCCATGCCCGCCAGTTGGCCTCAGGGAAACTGGGATTAGGACCCGAAGCAGGAAACGTGACGCATTATGAGTACCAGGTAGGACGAAGTGTTTGAAATGCGCACTGCATCATATCTCTGCAATATTCAAGCTATTTCTAGTGGCTTTTGACACTAATGTGATCAGATTAAAACATAAGCATAAGTAATTTGATTCGTTTCTGGGAAATTCATGTGCTGCAATTTGTCAGTAGTAGCTAATTCTCTTTTTCTTTCTCTCGCATTCTCTTATTTTCTTCATTTTTCAGGATCTTTGTCGGCAGCACATGGCTGCTAAGTCCTCTTTGGGCAGGCAAGACTGTGGGGTCGGAGCTGCAGGTGGTGCCGGAGCGGGAGGAGGTGGTGGTGGAGGTGGTGGAGGAGGAACGGATACGTCACGAGTCAGCAGTGTGTCGTCACAGTTTAGTGACGCACCTCAGCCAAGCCCTAGTTCACATAGCAGCACCCCCTCCTGGTGTGAGGAGCCAGCGCAGTCTAACATGGATATCTCTACCGGTCACATGATACTGGTAGACACAAAAAAAATTAATTCACTTCCAGTCCAGCCCATTCACACCAAGAACGATAACTGTATGGTGTGGACTTCCCTATTCTAATAGAATTACAACACTTTATATGTATGATTATTAGAGCTGCACGATTTCGGATAGATTTTATTTGTTTCAAATAGAGATCACGATTCTCCTAAACAAACTAAATAAAATGCAATTTACCAGAGGGTCTGACAACATTTTGATCGCTGCAGTCTATTTAAAAATGTTTTATTAATTTGAATGAACTATTTTTTAAAAATCGGTTCGAATGAATGATTCAATGACTCATAAATGCTTCACTTGTTTCATTACTGGATGAATCAGCTTTGTTGAATGAACGATTCAATGACATAATTGTAATCGATACAACCGTTATTTGAAGCAAATAATCAACCTATTGCGCGATTTTATGGTGTGGTTTCTTGGCCGCCACAGACTATGCATTAAAACAGACCTAAGGATTTGAAATAGGACGTACTGCCTTAACAAAATCCACATTTTGAAAACTTATTTACAGTACTGGTCTTTTTTATAGACCCTTGAACTTGGCAAATAGGCCAGTGGACACAGCCGTATTGTGCCATCAGCCCATTTTGTGTCACGGTTTCACCGCCGCCACAGAGGATTCGTTAAATTGGACATTAGGCTTTGATATTACAAAATAGTAAATAGATCTTTGTTAATTCATGTGCATCTATGCTCTAGTTTTCTTCATAGGAAGTTGGCAGTGACGCACAAAGAAAATAGGCTATAGTATACATAAAACTAGAAATTGTAATGCACAGACATGCTAAAAATGATTGCGCATGTGAATAGTTTCTCGAGGGCACGGAAAAGTTTCTTGTGTGGATGCAAAAGTCTGTTTATGTATTCATTTTAGGGGCTCTGTATGTTGTCACTTTGAGAAAATCAACCTGAGAAAATAAAAATATTGACAGCTGATTGTACTATATACCAAATATAAAGCTGGAAATAATGCTGTATGAATCTTTTATGTTAAATATGGTCTGGAAAAGTAGCATTTTGAAATGGAAAACGTGTAGGAACCCTGCAGCTAGTGTTTATATCCGAGCTATAAACTTTTATCCCAGTACTTCTTTGATCATTGGAATATTTGAAACAGAAATAACGACACTGACGATGACACGACAGCTGCTCTCTCCGGCTCAGATCGTACTTGTCAAAGGTTTCATAGACACAGGAGAATTGTTGTTATTTAGGAATGAGGTCACATGGTTGTTTAAAGCGAGATCTTTTCATGAATATAATCGTGCAGCTCTACTATATGGTGTGGATTTATTCCCTTTTCTTTATATTTACTTCATATTTATAGTTATCATCCTTGGTGTGAAACGGCCTATAATTCAATTCAATTCAAATGAGCTTTATTGCCATGACTTGTACAGTATTCCCAAAGCATTGTAAGCAATGGCTTTAATTCATTCCCTTTGGTTAACGCTTTGAATATGAATTGCCCTCCAGCTGTTGGTAAACATTAATATTTACTATATATACTTCATATTTTACAAAGAGGGTTTTGTTTCTGTTTTGATTTTGTTAGTATATTGGCATTCTCTTAAGTATCACATGAATGACCAGCATTTCTGAGAAGTCAGGGAACCTCTCTCTCTCTCTCTCTCTCTCTCTCTCTCTCTCTCTCTCTCTCTCTCTCTCATGCTTTCTAGGCATATATGGAGGATCATCTGAAGAATAAAGACCGTTTGCTCAAAGAATGGGAGGCTCTGTGCTCCTACCAGGCTGAACCGAGCACCATCTCAGCGGCCCAGAGTGAAAGTAACATCAAGAAGAACCGCTGCTCTGATGCCGTGCCCTGTGAGTAAGACCCCATCGCTCCCCCGTCCCCTGCCTGTCTTGAAACGCCTTGATTTTTGTGTGTGAACACACTATTTATACTAAAAAATGTGCATAAATTGGGACGCATCTCTTTTTCACACAACCTGATCGACTCTTTTTAGTGGATTTGATGTGTCAATTGTGTCATGCAGATGACCATTCAAGAGTGAAGCTGAAAGCTGAGATTAACCCCTCCAGGACAGATTACATCAACGCCAGCACCATTGTAAGTTTGCGCACTTGACGGTCCTCTTTGCCCTAGATCTCATCACGTGACTCATTTCTTGGGAAGCAGAAACGTAAGAGTTTGAAGGGCCTGCGTTATTGTCCCTTTCCTTCGCTCTAGAGCTGAAATCTAAGTTAGAAATCTACGGTTAGAGAGCCCTCCTTTCCTTGCATCCCCTTCTGTTACCAAGGCGATAATCCATTTATTCCTCATAGATGTGCACGGCTACCACTGGTTTCGGAATCCCCCCTCTCAGCGTTGCCATGGTTACATTGTATTGATCTCATTCAGGACGTGTAGGTCTGGAATCCCCTGCTGCTCTGTTGTAGTTGAGGGCGAGGGATCATCAATTAAGCCTTCATGCGCCTCGAATCACATTAATGGCCTGTCGTCGTGGTGATGGGCAGATCCAAGGTTAAGAAGGGCTAAAGCACTGACCCCTGACCTTTTGTCTACTATTGACCCTTTAGATCGAGCATGACCCCCGGATGCCAGCTTATATTGCCACCCAAGGACCTCTGTCGCACACCATCTCTGATTTCTGGCAGGTCAGTCACATCTGTGTGTGGATGTGAGATCTATGTTGCTTGAAAAGTACATTACCATTCAAAAATTTGGGGTCATATATATATATACATTGCAAAAGCCACAATAAAGATTATGTTAATATATAAAAAATTGCTTTCTATTATCAAATAAAGCAAATATATCATGGTTGCCACAAAAATATTAAGCATCAAAACTGCTTTCTGCTCTGATAATAAATGTTTCTTGATCACCACATAAACATATTTTAATAAGTTCTGAAGGATCATGTGACACTGAAGACTTCATCAGAGCGATAAAAATTTAAATCGTAATAATATTTCACAGTATTCTTCCGTTTTGGAGCGCATAAGAGAATTCTTTCAAAAACATTACAAACTTTTGAATGTTAGTGTATTTTACACCGTTCTAAGTATGAATTATTGCTTATTTTCTGTGTGCGTTAACGTAAATACTGCTAAAATGGTATGTTTTGAAAGCCGTGTATGTTGCGCAGATGGTTTGGGAGAGCGGATGCACAGTCATAGTGATGATGACGGCTCTGGTCGAGGACGGAGAAAAGCAGTGTGATCGCTACTGGCCTGATGAGGGCTCTTCTCTCTACCACATCTATGAGGTTTGTAATGTTATTAAGAGATGTCACGAGCTGCTTGCTTCATGTAGTGTAAAATGTAATATTTTTATACATAAAATATTATGTTATCCTTCAATTATCTCACTCAGGTGAACCTGGTGTCCGAGCATATCTGGTGTAATGACTTCCTGGTGCGTAGTTTCTATCTGAAGAATGTCCAAACCCAGGAAACTCGTACCCTCACTCAGTTCCACTTCCTGAGCTGGCCTGCAAAGGGAATACCCACCTCCACACGCCCTCTGCTGGACTTCCGCAGGTACTGCACATGCTCACAAACACATGATGTGTAAATATATTATTTACACCTTTATGAAGGCCTAATAATTGCTTGATTTTTTCTAATGGCAATAACATCATAATATTATTAAATGCTATGAAATAATTAGAACCATCACCACCTTATTTTTGTTTTACTGTAATTAAGGTGGGATAGGTAACAAATATTAATATTTTTTTATTTAAAATATTTTTATTCATGTCATTTGACCTTGTGCAATATTATTCTGATATATATTGCGTGTTCAATGTGAACAAATGACAGCAAATTCTTAAGGTGTTTGTGTGATAAGTGTACACTATAACTGACATACACAAAATGACAATTAAATAGATATACATTACAATTATTTTTATAATTAGAAAACATTTTTTTGCCGCAAAGAAACGTGAATTTATGTATATGTCAGTTTCATATCATGTTCTCCGTTTGCTCTCTCTTTTCTCCCAGCTCAGGGCTCCAGACTCCGACCTTTTTTTCCTGCCAGTCCGATTAAGTTTTTTTAGAGCCATTACATATATATATATTCATATAAGAAACATTAAACGGAAAACAACACAAAATAATAATAATAAGTTTAATTTATATAGCGCCTTTCCCAAGCTCAAGGACACTTTACAAAAGTCGTGGTACAGAAAGTGAAATGAAACACGCAGACAGTGAGCTTTACTCACGCCGATCTTGAGCACATGACACCGTTGCTACACAGTGCTGGGAGATCCAGCGAGAAAGCGCCGCAGAATTAATAACATCGCTGCGACATCTAGTGGGAGATCTAATTCTTTGCTTTAAACCACGGATATCACATCAAATAGAGCTGACGTGGAGAAACATTGTGCCGTGAACGAACAAGTGAAGGCTCTCCAGTCCATAAATCAGCATGGATTTAATGTAGCAACGCTTACTGAAACCATGGTATTGTGGCAGAAATAGTTGAATGCTTCAACATTGAACTTTTGAGAGTGCTTCACACTTTTTCCAGCACTGAATATTATCAGATTTTATTGTTATTTTTAATGTGATGATTTGTAAACTAAAAGTGTAAAGATGAAGCAAAACTAACACTTCTAGGCAAACAAACGCTTTAAAAAAAAAAAAGACATGAAATTACCACTAGATGGCGGCAGAGGAGCACTTTTTCACTCCTTAACATATGTAAAATTCTTATGAAAAACAAAAATTTCTTCAAATTGTGACTGAATTAAACAAAGCAAGCACTCCTTTTATAATCACTGAAGCTGACGGCCATTTCAATATGGTACATTTAACAAGAGTAGAATATTTTCCCTATAAATTTTTTTATTTGCATGTTACTATTAATAAGTTAAACTTTACATTTTTCATCATTTAGCAGACGCTTTTATCCAAGGGGAGCAATTAGGGGTTAGGTGTCTCGCTCAAGGGCACTTTTAATCATGGTATCGAAGGTGGAGAAAGTGCTGTTTATTCACAATCCCCACTTTCAATTCCTGCCGCCGTGGGAATCGAACCTGCAACCTTCAGATTACAAGCCCGACTCCCTCACCACTAGGCCACGACTATCCCTGCTGAACTGCATTTCAATTCAACCTCAGTGCTTTAATGTCAAATTTCCAATAAATAAACATGTAATATTAATAGCAACTGCATTTATTAATGCAAGACAATAGTAATATTATTAAATCACCTTCATGATTAAAAAACCCCAGCGCCACTGCTCTCTCACGTTAGTCTGGAGCCCTGCGGCTGCCATGATGTCATTCCATAATGCTTCCCTCCACTCATATTCTGTCTCTTTTAACCTCTGTCAGTCTCTTTCTGAGAGCGATGGAGCGCAGTAGCGAGGTATTGCACAGCTGTCTGTGTCATTTTTGTGGTTTGCAGCTAGTAGTCTGGTTCCAGTTGCATAGTCACAAAAATGAGCACAGACAGTTGTGGCTGCAGCAACGCTGATGAAACGCTCCATCGCCTAAATCCCCCTCCACGTTCTCTCTGAATCTCTGTCAACGTCTTCATCTTAGTCTCTTTTCATTTCCTTTTCTATGTCTCTCCTTTCTCCATCACTTCCTTACATTACATGCTGTTTGATGTTCGGGTGGATGTTGCTTGTTTCTTACCACTCTTGACTGTGGTATAACTCTCCTCTTTTTGATCTTTCTGGCTCTCCACTGTGCAGTGGTCCTGATGTTTTCCTCTGATCTCTGTGGGTCTCTGCTCTACATTAGCCTCGGTTTTACAGTGCTTGCACGGCGACCGCTGTATTGAAATTCCTCTGATCTTTATTAATTCTGGTCTCCACCAATTATTTCGGCTTAAACTGCTATATATTGCACTCTAGACACAATTTAAACTTGGTTTTATAGATAAAATTGTGTTTGCTATCTGTCATTTTTTTCTGCCCTCAGAGAAAATAAATCAAAATGCAAACAGTCATCAATACAAATCACAATATTATTATAAACACTAAAGTTAATGATACCCAAAGCAATTTTTGTTTAGTTTTTAATGAAACTGTTTAAAGCAGTGGTTCTTAACCTGGGTTCGATCGAACCCCAGGGGTTCGGTGAGTCAGTCTCAGGGGTTCGGCGGAGGTCAAGACACACACCCGACTCATATGATTCGTGATGACACGCCCCGCTTTTTCCTATTCAGAAGGGTTCGGTGAATGCGCATATGAAACTGTTGGAGTTCAGTACCTCCAACAAGGTTAAGAACCACTTAACACATCAAAAATCCATCATTGTCATCAAGACAAATCACAAACATCATACTATTAAAGGTGCAGTAGGACATTTTCGGAGATGTCGGATAGCAATAGCATTCAAATCATAAGATCCCAGCCTCCCTCTCCAAAGGCACATCCTCCAAAACACATGAGGACACACACACACACAGCTGCTCGTGGCAAAGCATCACAAGAGACGGTGTTAAACTACCTCATGTCTCAAAGCACTTAACATAACAATAATAACTAACAACTTAGAGAGCTTGTACCTGACTGCTGCAGATTCATTGATACTGTTGACATGGAAACACATAATTCAGAGTCTGACTGAACAGCTCCAGTTACGTCAGATATGGCGTGAACGCATTAAAAGCTCGTTGTTTTGATTCGGTAGGAACTGTAAACGGTGGCTGCTGTTTGTTTGCGGTGCTCCGCGACTGACGTCTGTCTACATAAACTCTGCATTGCATGAAACACACCGACGACGTATGATGTCGGCGTGAACAGGGTGCGCGAGGGTATGTAGAAACTTACGTTGACAGGCAGGTAGGACAACGTATTATTTCATTCGGACCGATTAAAATGATTGGATGAATGTTTTATAGTCCTTCGTCTTCCACAGATGATATATATTTATAAAAAATACATTTAGACCGTTTAACATAGTGATTGCTGTCAGGATATAAGAAGACGTTCAACCAGTATAAACAAAATTGTTTCTTTAGAGAATTACCTATTGCACCTCTTAATTTTAACACTAAAATAATTAAAATAAATAACACATTATATATATATATATATATATATATAATATAAGCACAAAAAAGTACCCAGAGCATCATATTTATACTTAATTTTTGGAAAACATAAAAGTTTAAAATGATTAAAATCATTCAGATCATCATTAATACATTATAAATACACAATACCTTTCAAAGGTTTGAAGAAAGGAGTTTTTTTTAAATAATTATTAAATAATTCATACTTTTACTCAACAAGCATGCATTAAATTAATCACACAGCAGTCACAGTAAAGACTACATCGTTACAAAAAATTATTCAAAATAAATACTGTTCTTTTGAACTTTCTATTATTCAAAGAATCTTGAAAAAAATATATCACTGTTTATACAAAATATTAAGTAGCACAAATGTTTTGTTTTTTAACACAAAATTGATTATAATAAAGTAATAAATGTTTCTTAAATCATCATATTAAAATGATTTCTGAAGCATCATGTGACACCGTCATGTGTTTACCATCAGAGGAATAAAATTAATTCTAAATTAAATATATTAAAGTAGAAAACAATTATTTTAAATTGTGATGAGTAAATAAATGCAGGCTTAGTGAGCTTAGTTGACTTCTTCCAAAACCATTAAACAATCTTACCAACTTTTGAACAGTAGATGTAAAAAACTGACTTACATTAATAGAATGTTTGTTAGTAACATGGTCATATTCGCATAATGGGTTTGGATTGCATCACATACTTTTATACTGCTTACAACTTTACACATGCATTCTTGTGCACGGCTGACAGAAACCAACATGTCATGACAACTTCTAATCGCCATTTCATTTACTCAGAACCAAAGCCCTGAGATAATCTTACTTTAAAACTATGTTGCTGCTTTGCAAGCACTTGCATTTCCTTCAGGAAATCTCTCCTTCTGCCTTTTAGGAAAGTCAACAAGTGCTACCGTGGACGCTCCTGCCCCATCATTGTGCACTGCAGGTATTTTAACACATTGATGCATTTGAGGATCTAAAAGTCGTTTAGAGACAAATTTTGTAAGCGATGCCAAGCCTACCAAACATTTTATTAGAAGGTGTTTGGAAATACACACAGTGTTCTTGTAGAGATCAAGTATTGGACATTAGATTTTTCTTCAGAGTGTATTGCTCACAGTTTCGCCCCTTCTGTGCAGTGATGGTACAGGCCGGACTGGAACGTACATCCTGATTGACATGGTCCTGAACCGCATGGCTAAAGGTCAGCACATGATATAAACTTGTAAATCTTGTGAAGAAATCACAGTTTAGGAAAGCAGAACATACTGAAGATGTTTAAAGGGTTAGTTCACTCACAAATGAAATTTCAGTCATTAATTCCTCACCCTCATGTCGTTCCACAGCCGTCATTCATCTTCAGGAGACAAATTAAGATGTTTTGATGAAATCCGAGAGCTCTCGGACTCCTCAATAGACAGTAATTGAGCCACAATTTCAAGGTCCAGAAAGATACTAAAACATATTTAAAACAGTTCATGTGACTGCAGTGGTTCAACCTTAATATTATGAAGCGGCGAGAATACTTTTAGTGTGTGCAAAAACAAAACGAAAACACGACTTTATTCAACCATTCAGTTTCTTCCATCAGTTATTTCTGTTTGTTTTTCGCGCACAAAAAGTATTCTTGTCACTTCATAACATTAAGGTTGAACCACTGCAGTTATGTGGACTATTTTAACATCTACTACCTTTTTGGACCTTGAAAGGTGCGATGAAGTTGCAGTCTATTGGAGGTCAGAGCTCATATCGTTCTACACCCGTAAGATCTTCGTTCATCTTCAGAACACAAATGAAGATATTTTTGATGGTTCAGTGAGTCTCTATTGACAGCAAGATAATGAACACTTTCAATGTCCAGAAAGACACTAAAACATATTTAAAACAGTTCATGTGAGTACAACCTTAATATTATAAAGCGACGAGAATACTTTTTGTGCGCCAAAAAAACAAAATAACGACTTTTCAACAATATCTAGTGATGGACGATTTCAAAACACTGATTCATGAAGCTTTTACGAATCTTTTGTTTTGAATCAGTGGTTCGGAGCACCAAAGTCACGTGATTTCAGTAAACGAGGCTTCGTTACGTCAGAAGTGATTCTAAATTTCAATAGTTCACATGATTTTGGTAGTTTGATTCGCAAAGCGAACCACTGATTCAAATCAAAAGATTCATAAAAGATTCATGAATCAGTGTTTTGAAATCTTTCATCACTAGATATTGTTGAAAAGTCGTTATTTTGTTTTTTTGGCGCACAAAAAGTATTCTCGTCACTTTATAATATTAAGGTTGAACCACTGTACTCACATGAACTGTTTTAAATATGTTTTAGTGTCTTTCTGGACATTGAAAGTGTTCATTATCTTGCTGTCAATAGAGACTCACTGATTTCATCAAAAATATCTTCATTTGTGTTCTGAACATGAACGAAGGTCTTACGGGTGAAGAACGACATGAGGGAGAGGAATTAATGACTGAATTTTCATTTTTAGGAGAACTAACCCTTTATTAACAGCATTTTCATTTTTGGGTGAACTATCCCTTTAATAAAGTTTGTTGTCTTGTTTTTTAACTCAGGAGTAAAGGAGATCGATATCGCTGCAACCCTGGAACACATTCGAGACCAGAGGCCAGGAATGGTGCGCACCAAGGTAATGAACAACTGCTCAGTAACACCACAGAGCCCCACATGAGAAATAAAACACTATTGTACCCATAAAACACCACAGTATCAGCAGCCTCTCTTGTTCCCCTCGGTTGCAGTAACTGCTGTAAATCATTTTCATTGGTGCTCATGGTGTTATTAAAGGAGAGTTCAATGGGTGGAGTAGTGGAATGTAAAATAGAAATGCTGATCTATGCTTTTCTCTCTCCTCAGGATCAGTTTGAGTTTGCGCTGACCGCTGTGGCTGAAGAGGTTAATGCTATTCTCAAAGCCCTACCGCAGTGAAACGAATGCCCATGACTGAGCACACACACACACACACACACACACTCACAGATTACATGTTGTGTCTTGTGTGGCCACTGAGGTTAGTATTAGGGATACGCACAAGTAATCAACTAGTCAAGTACTCGTTCTACAACTAACTAAAACTCTATACAAACTACTTGCAAATTGATTTTCCTTTGCCTTCAGTCTTCATGGTTCTTGTTAGAATCATGATTCCCACTAGATCCACTTTTATGGTCTACAGTTTCTATGAAGAACCTAAGAAGACCACATTAGTTCACATCAGGCCCTTTTGTTAACAAACTAAAGCCCTATTCGGACAGTAATTGTAATTCAGACAGGGACGTGAGGTGTTTTCAAAATTTACAGGGGCTAGTCAGTGATTTTATTGCTGTCCGAATCCAGAATTTCCTGGGTTTTTTCTCCAACACCTGCGTAAATGTACACTTTTATTACTGAAATGCTGGGAAGTATTTACAACAACAATATTTCATCACCGCTCCGCCTCGGCGAAACGAGAAAAAAGAACATTTTCATTTGAAATAGGCCATTACAGGAATAGAATTTTAAAATGTATTATTTACATTAAAAATATAAACCAAGCAGCTTTGTTTATCTCATGTAAATAAGAGGCTGCATTAACATATTTCTGCTAATTTTCATATTTTATGACCCATCATTTTGAGATAAAATGCAAGACGGGAGATTTAAATAATCACATAATTAATCAGATATTATTTTCCTATTATTAAATTAAATATGAATTCATTTGTATCATTCCAAGCACAGTCTATTATATTTTATTTACAGCAGACAATCATGTGACTGATCACGTGAGCAGTCCGTGCTCAGGTTCGTGGGATCACTAAACTCACTCCTCCTCCGTGAATTATTCGGCATCTGAGTTTTATCACTGAAGTGCCGTGCAAATTTATTTTTACAGAAACAATTACCGTCCGAATAGAGCTTAAGATGGCCACTTGCAGCTCTGAGTAATATTAATGTAAATGATGGATAATCTGGGTGAAAATTTTGACGTTTAAATTAGCTTTTTTCAAAAGAAAGTCATAGTTGGTGAAAGCATTGATTTAGAATTATGTTTGTGAATAATTTTATTTTAATTGACACTTGCTTTCAGTGTTAGAGTACTTGCCTACAAAATTACTCAATGCCATCCCTGATTATTATCGCTGATTTCCTGCACTTAAACACTCAAACACACATCCCAACCAGTTTTCCAATACTGCCTTCCTACAGCATGTAATGTCAAATATCCTTTAAATCAATACTTACACAGAAATATACTTGGACCTATATTTAATCTCTTCGGGATCTGATTTCTTCCTTGCCTTTATGCTTGGTAACAAAAATGTAATTATCTAAAGGGAAGTCCATCTCTCTGTGTTTGCGCTCTCTCGGTTTCACCATGGTGATGACTTAGTCCTGTTACGTACACTTTTTCAGTGTTATGTGAGTTTCCTTCACAATAGTCTTGTCTACTGTGGTGGAACACGAGTGTCACGAAGGTGAGCTTTGATGTCGTCTGATGTTCATCATATTTAACACACACGTCCCCGTGAATGTTCATTAATTTAAAAAAGAAATGTCCATTTTACAGTTTTTAAACTATTACACACAATAACAACAAGTGGCCCTCACAAGCAGAACATAAAATGTGGGAAAAATGGCAGATTCCATTTGAGCCTGTTAACGTGTCTCCACACAAACTCCACATTTCTTTAGTTCCCCAAGGGAATCCATCACACTTCATTTCAACGAGAATCCCATCAAATGCTCATGTGACAGCAGGATCTTAAAGTGGAAGGTATGTTGAATTTCAGATGAGAGTTTGAAGAACAGAATTTCCTCTTTCCTTGGTCGAAATCTCTCTTTCTCTACTTTATGGTTATTGTGGTCAGCTTAATTGTCTTCTGGCAAATCAGTAAAAAATATAAAAACAAAAAATGTCATAGAATTATTAAAAGCATATATTTTGTATCTTGTGATGACTATTAAAACTTGTTTGTGAAGTGATGCAGAGCATCACTGTGTATATGTCTTTTTTCTTTATTCAGTGTTTTAATATTTTTATTTTTTTATATATTGAACCATTATGTTTTTCACATTAATTATACCTTTCAATCTTAAATTGATTTTTCTAAAAGTGATTTTTTTTCATACTATGCATATTTTGTTACAAGTATCATTTAAGAACATGCAGTTATATATTGAACTTTCAAAAAAAACTAAACAATTCAAAACCTAATGTGTAAAAAGAGAGAGAGACAGAAAGGAGTGTCATTGGTTTATTATATCCCTCTATATGTCGATTATTACCAGTGTTGGGGAAAGTTTAAAAGTAATTCTTTACAATAATGTGTAACTCTCCCCCCAAAAAAGTAACTAATTGCGCTACTCACGCTTTATATTTTTCTGGGCTGGGCTTATTTTTAATTTTTAATTTTAATAACAAAAAAGTAATTTTTTTTGTAAAGGCTCTTTCACACCAGGCTGATGGAAATGCAAATTCACGCCTGTACAATAGAGGGCGCAGCTCACATAAACCTTTCAGCTGTGCTGCCATTCTGGATTGCAGAAGAAGAAAGTTCAACACTGGCTCCATCCGAAATCGTATACTTCCCAACTATATAGTTGGCGGAAAACAGTATGTGACTAAAGTATGTCCGAATTCACAGTAATAATAAAAAAGCAGACAAATGGATGACTAACAGCGAGATTCTAAAGTGTGCGTATGATGGACACTTTACTAGCAATGAGGCCACGAGAGGATTTGTGAATGGCAGTGAAGCGATGCAATTGACGCTTGTAGGTCACATGACATGATTATGACAACATGGTGAATGTAGTACATCAGTACACAGTAATACTACACAACAGACTTTTTTGGTCGTGAAGTAATTATTGAAATTAAGTGCCTACTCAAGATCAATAATAAAAAATGAAACAAATGTGATGTTTACCTAAAGTCATTTTTCCTTCTCCATACGGTTGAATTGGATTATCGAAGGTCAGCAGCAAAGACGTTGGTAAATAAAGTGATATTAAATACATAAAGTATATTTGTGTTATTTTTTATTATAACATATTTGATCATCGCAGGTTTGTGTAATATTCTGAGTTTGCGTTTCACTGTTTTTATTCTTTTTGAGGAAAACTTAAATCTGTTTTTTTGCAAGTGATGAGTATGCATTCTCACATTTACCCTAGAACTAAAATAATCATGTTTTAACAACAAACACAACGCCTCTGCACTTACATTTCTCTGACGGCAATGGTGTCAGTCAATAACGGAAAACTTAAGTAACTTGTGTTATTTGGAAAAACTAACTCAGATATTAAGCAATTTGTAACTTGAAAAAAGTAATCTGATTACATACCTGTAATGTTTACCCCCAACACTGATTTTTACTTGATCCACATGCTGCTAAATAAAGCCAGAACACAACTCTATAAATTGTACCATGTTTTATTGGCAAAATATATGGTAAGTGTGGTTATATTTTAACTTAATACACAGATTTTATATAGAATGAATATGAAAAAGATCATTTAAAAACAATTGAGGTCTGCTTTGGCACAAACATCGATAGCTATTGCGAGCAATATATGGTTTACTCCTATGTTCACATATAACGTATCATACTGGCAAATTAGCAAACATTTCTCTGGACTTTCAGTCATTCAGTGCTCTTCCTGGAGTGCATACTGTACTTGTCAGTAATCCTCTTCAGAGCGACATAGTACACAAGATGAACTGCAAGAGGAAATTGAAGATGTTGTTACAACAGCTTCCTCTATGCTTTCAATGAAGTAACCAATTGTACTTCCACAATTGTTTCAGTAAAAACCATCTCAGATTTTAAAAATAAGTGGCAGGAAATACAGGCACTAAAAAAGGGAAAATTTGAATTCACTTACATCATCATACTGGAAGTTCACCACTCCCTGCTGCATTGTATCTCTCCTCCTAAAGTTGTCTGCAAAAAAATAAATATAAAAACAAAAATACAATTAACAGAATACTTAGTATAACCGTAACTGATGTAGTCGTTATAATAATCAAATTTTGTATAGATTTGCATTTCAAAATGTAACAAAAAGTCTCACCTGTAAGGGCCCTTAGCTTCACGCAACACGCCACATAGTCATCAAAGTAGATCTTTCCAGACCTGCTGTAGCGTTTGATGATGGCGTTCAGCGCCTGCGGGCTGATCCGGTAACCTGTGCAATCATGACAAAATTTGTGCAACTAAGACTGTTGGCTAAGAGATGTAATTTTTCCCTTATAGGGAAAAAGTTTGATTGTTGTCAGTTTGATTGTATCTCCAAATCTCCAAGAGATATTTTGCTCTGAGAACTAGGTACTTTTTGATCTCGGTCATTAAAATATACTTGGTTATACTTCTATGAAAGCCCACACTCACCCATGTTGGCAAGGCACTGGGACATCTCGTGAGGTTCCACCGTTCCACTGCAGTCCCTGTCCACCATGATGAAGTTCTGCTTCCAGCCGTTTAGCACAGCAAACAGTTCTTTAAACTCATTGAATCCCATCTTTCCGGTGTAATCTCTCTGTGCGCGTATGCTTAAAGAAACTAAACCACATCTAGGAATCTGTTGGCTTACTGAGACTAGCATGAAGCAAAGTTTTGACTCAAGTTGGAGAGATAAGGACAGTGCCAGAACTAAGCGGTTTCATGTTTCTGTGAAGGATACATCCAGCATGGCAATCATAATCCTGCAGGTTTCCAAACTGAAGGCTGCGAAAAGAAAGAAAGAAAGAAAGCAGTGCAGTGAGCACGATCCCCTCACTCTATATTATGGATTTGCTAGTCCAAGCATTTGGAGCAAAAATTCTCTCTACACTCACGATTGTAGGAGCCACTGATTCCAGTCTGAGTGAGGCACCTTTGAAGCTCTTCAGCATCAACTTCGCCATCCTAACAAAACATTTATGTTACTACATGAACAACATGATGGGACAGCAAAGACATAGCCTCAAAAACCCAACAGCTCTCACCTGACCAGCTATTGCTGTGAAATAGCCCCACATTGGGTCCTGGGCATGAGAAGCAGGAAAATTCCCCTGGTACGCCCCATATGGTTGTTGTGCTGGGTAACCACCTGCGGCTGGGACCCCTGGCATGGCCATACCCTGAGCAGGGACTCCTGGCATTGGGCCACCAAACTGCAAGTAAAAGAGTGACACTTTTCAGTAGTTTGCTTGGATGGATGGATGCACATGATGGATGCATGTGATGGATGGATGATGCAAGTGACGGATAGATGGATGGATGGATGCACGTCATGAATGCATGTGATGGATTGATGGATGGATGCACATGATGGATGGATGGATGGACGGATGCGATGGATTGACGGATTCATGCGATGGATAGATGAATTGATGGACGCACGCGATGGATGAATGGATGGATGAATGGATGGATGGATGAATGGATTCATGCGATGGATAGATGAATGTATGGATGGACGCGATGGATGGATGGATGGATTCATGTGATGGATAGATGACTGTATGGATGGACGTGATGGTTGGATGGATGGATTCATGTGATGGATAGATGAATTGATGGATGCATGCAATGGATGAATGGATGTATGGATGGATGAATGGATTCATGTGATGGATAGATGAATTGATGGATGCATGCAATGGATGAATGGATGTATGGATGGATGAATGGATTCATGTGATGGATAGATGACTGTATGGATGGACGCGATGGTTGGATGGATTTATGGAATGGATAGATGAATTGATGGACGCACGCGATGGATGAATGGATGTATGGATGAATTCATGTGATGGATAGATGAATATATGGATGGACGCGATGGTTGGATGGATGGATTCATGTGATGGATAGATGAATTGATGGACGCACACGATGGATGAATGAATGTATGGATGCACTGAAAGATTTTTTTTACTGAAATTGAAATGAAAAGTTTTCATTTAGCTGAAAACCAAAAGCAAAAATAAAGTGGTAACAATTTACACTAACGTTCATTAGTTAACATAAACTAATAATGAACTACAGCATTTATTAATCTTTGTTGATGTAAATTTCAACGTGTACTAATGCATTATTAAAATCTTATTGACATTAGTTAATGCACTGTGAACTAACATGAACTGTATTTTCATTAACTAATGTTAACTAAGATTAGTAAATACAGTAACGAATGTATTGCTCATGGTTAGTTCATAATGTTTAACTAATGAACCTTCAATGAACCCCAATTAGGTAACACTTTTCTTGAACAGGGTGTGCATAAGACTGACATGACACCTTCATAATCGTGACATGACACACATCATGAATATGAAGGAGGGTTTATGACAACTGACATGAAGTGTCATCCGATCAATGATGTCATTTTTAATGCAAAGGTGACATTGTTTGAGATGTCTTTGTTATGACAACATGACATAAACCAAAACATCATAACCAAGACAAATAACAGCATGATGAATATTTTCCTTGACCTAAACTACAGTGGTGTTTAAAAAAGAAATTATGAAATGAAAAATATTCATGACACTGTTATAAAATAATTTGACAGAGAATTAACACTTTTCAATTCCAAATGGACAAATTCCATTTGTAACACTGGGGGAAAAAAAAAAGTGGTCAGAAAAATATTCATGACACAGTTCTAAACCAAAATCAAAACCAACCACATGACCGTTTAATGTAATGTTAACCCATAAAAGTACAAAACCCAAAATTAGTTTCTTAAGTTTTATAATTAATCAGTTATGTCATGTTTATGACAAATGTATGACAGGTTATGATGTTTTGGTTCATGTCAAGTTGTCATAATTCATGACATGTGATTATGAAGGTGTCTTATGCACACCCCTTCAAGCAAAGTGTTACCATTAAGGTATTAATTAATTAATTAATCAAATTAAGTTGTATATACTGAGCTGTAAGCAAACATTTAAATTGCACGTAAGGCAGTTTTTATATCTTTTAACGACATAATTATGTTTCTACTCCAATTCGTAAAAAAGATAATGAATATGTAATATGTTGCTTTATTTTAAGTTTTTAAATTGAATTGCTTTCCTGAGGTAAATGCAATGATATGTTACTATTTACAAGTTGTTTTATTGACATCTTAAAACCATGATTGAACGTTTATAAGAGACATGTTACATTTCAGTAAGTTGTACGCTTTCTTTTACTTCATTTTTGCTTATTTTGTGCTACAACTAGTAGTAAAGAGGAAGATCCCGCTGCCGCTTTTAACTGGCTACAGAGATCACGCAACATTAAAGAGTGCAAACTTACTTTAAATGTTGTTAAATAATTTCTTATTTCTTCTTTTCCTTGTACCTTTGGATATATTTTTCTGTGGAATTGATCATACATGTAAGGATGCGTGAATGTTATGATCCCCTGTAAAGGATATTGTTTCTGTGTGCAAGTAATTGTTGTAAAAGGAGATCTGAAGAACATTCAAAATAAAATAAAAAAATAAGTAACAAAAAAAAAAAAAAGAGTGCAAACAACATTTATTTTTAGAATTTCATTATAAAATTGACAATTTGAAAGCTAACACTTTGTTTCGTATCAAAGGTAAGAAAGCACAAGCTTACTGCGATTATTGGATGGTAAGTGTGCTACAAGTTTTGTTAACGCATCAACTGAAAACAGCATAGATTAAAATATCTCAGTTCATCGAATCAAAGATTGATTAAAAATGAGAGATCTGTTTCAGACGGACATGTCGGCGCATGACTGCTTCACGCATTACACCAAGGTTCAAGTGGTGACAACAGCCCTGATTAGGCAACAGCTAGAATAAAAAGTGCAATCTCAATCAACCTTTAGTGTCTGTTCAAAAGACACTGAGTACTGAGTAATGCATCAACCACCCAGTTGCTGAATACTATGAACTTCATGTATTACTCCACTTGGATTTGTTCCAAAACACACACAATTGTACAATTAAACTGATAACATTCAGTTACCCACATAGTTCAGGGTTCAAACACTATTTGGCTTAAATAAACTCCTGTTCATAGACATGTGGTTTCAGAGGTGATGTGTTTATATCCCTTCTTTCTTTCCAATTTCACCTGTTCATGTTAAATCAGGCAGGCATGACTTGGAGCAGAAAATGTCAATGAAAGTAACTGGTGTCCGGGTCGGACGGGGAACCTGCGCCTGTGTGCGGCGGCAGCGTGGATCCCCAACAAACCGTCCCATACCGGCGTGATGAGAAAGATCTTAAACTAGATGGAACTGGATTAAATATTTTTGACTGTTCCGATCCCAAATCGGATTTATGACCTGTAACTCTGCCTGAGTATCGGACAAGTGTTCACTGTTGACCAGAGGAGAACTGACCCCCAGACTGAGCCTGGTTTCTCCCAAGGTTTTTTTTTTCTCCATTTTGTTGGAGTTTTGGTTCTTGCCGCTGTTTCCTTTGGCTTGCTGAAGTTGGGGACACTTGTTTGATATTCAGGAGTGTTTTTGATATGCCTGCATTCTCCAGTGCATAAATTAACTAGACTAATAACTATTGATCTTTGCAACGGAATGAATCAATAATGTATAGAATAAGCTGCACAATGACACCATTTTCTTTGGGAGCTGATTTGATTGCAAAAATGATTTGCCAATTATTAATGTAAAGCTGCTTTGCCACAATTTGCATTTTAAAAAGCGCTATATAAGTAAAGCTGACTTGATTTGACTGAAAGATATCTGGATTTATACACTCTCAGGAAAAAAGAGACATTTTAAGGCTATAACTTGATTCATTTCACTTATGTTTTCGACATAGATGGACGATATGCAGCAAAAAAAAAAAAAACCACAAAATAACATTTACTAGAAGTGAAAAGCGAAAGTGAAAAGTGAAAGTTCATGCTTAAAACGAGACAAATTATTTGCCAATAGGGGGAAAAACATCAATTTAAGACATTTTTTCTGAGTAGAAAAACAGACAAAAAATAATATTTGATAATTTGCTTTAGTAATGTTATTATGAAAACAAAATAAAACCAAAATGTTATGGCTTATGTATTGTTAATGTTGAAAATGTCCTTATAAAGGTAAAAATGCCCTTGAAAAACAATTCTAGGGCGGCCAAATATTGCCCTGATAAAAAGTTATTTCTAATTCCGAGCTCGGGTATAACATGTTCAATCGTTACAGTTTATGCCTAAATATTCATATCAGAGAAAATCAAATTATTAAATTCCATGTAATTTATTTGAAGCAACAATTTGGGGCGTAACGACACATTCTACACATTTCTCAACCAATCTGGCGTCCCTCAAGCTAATTATCAAATTATTTTCACATTTTACAAACTGAGTTCAGCATAAAAAAAATTATAAGTGATACTTACATTGTTATATCCAGGATACGCCATAGTGATTGATCCCTCGCGGAATAGAGACGATTAAAAAATGAATCTTACGGGAAAGTTTTCGGCCAGTCCAGCTCACTTCCGTATCTCGGCTGACGGGAAGTGAGCGATGACGTCACTAGGATCGAAGTGACTGAGAGTAGCAGGACGTTTGAGATCGCTGAGTTTTAGTTTAACCTTACGTCATAAAACATTACTACATTACAAGCCGATTTGGATCACCTCCAAATGCAGAGCAAGAGTGACAGACACACGGAAGTCAAATTTGATTGACAGCATTGGTGGCCAATGATATCGCTTCATTCATGATGGAAACACCGTAACGGTTAAAATCACCTCAGACGTATTTACTGGCTAATAACAGAGTTATTCTGTATAAATCGACTTGTTTATTAAATAGTGCGTGCTTATATAACACCAACCTGTCATTTACGTCGAAAAACCACTGGTCGGCGCTATTGCACTAAAAGTATAAGCTAGCAGCTCCTGTTTTCAACCTAGCAACAAGATTTGAAGCCAAGTTTTGGACAGGGCTTCCTTCCATTCAGGATGTTTTGGGCGTATGAAAGTTTTTGACGTCATAGCATACTCTTAAAAACAAAGGTCATCTATGGTTCCAAGAAGAACCTTGAAAAAAACATTGTTTTAATATGTGTTAAGACAAATAATTTGTCAATTTAATAATTCAACACCATTGCTAAGTATTTTCTGCAGTAATCTAGTCATTTTCAAAAACGCGGTTTGAAATCGCTGGTGTTTCTGACGTCACAAACGACCTTGTAACCAATCACGTCGACGTAATTAGCATATCACCAACGCTGACCAAGCAGGGGAGTCTCAAGAGAATATATCCCCGGTATATTTTATCAATCTAGCGGGTGTAAGATATATATATTACGATATTATGATGTTATTATTTTCTCCACTGACGTTCTGAGTTGCTCAAAGCGTTTCTAAAGGATCTCTGGAAGACAGCTGACTGACTCAGATGGCAAACGGGAATTTGGTTTGTCACACATTATTAGCTGTTTGATATCATAGTCAAGCAGAAGACTAATCATGTTAATTGCCGTCATGTGTCCAACATTAAGTTCATAGAGTCGATTTCTGAGTGAGTGGGGGCGGGGCTAATTAGCATATTCATAGATCCGCGTATATTAAATAAAGCAAGGGTGTTGTTACATTCAAGCTATTTTAAGGCATGAAGTTTTTTTTTTTCCACAGGAAAAATGTTAAAATATGTCACTTTGGTGATCAAAGATTTTTAGTTAGACAATTATTGACTACATGATGACTTTAAGAACTAAGTTTAAATTAATGAAGCAGCATAAATACACTGTTAAAACTAAATTTATTGAAGCAATATCACACGAGCAGAGCTGCAATCTTGTGTCATAACTGATCACAGCAAGATCGTGAGTGGTTTTACTCTTATACAACAGGTCTATTAACAAGTATTTGATACAAAGCGATCAAAAATCGATCTTTACTTGGCTCTGAAACAGCATAAACTCAGAGAAACTATTTTATAAGAACAGTTAAACATCTCAGCGCTGTTATACTACACATCAGTATTCTTGGAATGCCGCTCAGCCAATCAGATTTGAGTACTGAAACTGTTGTATAACAGTGAATATGATAGTCTCTACCAATAATACATTTTTATTTAAGGTATTTTAGGTATAAGTAACTTTTCTGTGGTTTGGCATCAAAAATGTTACACTTCATCATTCCTCAAGTATTCAAATAGCTTGATGATCAGAGTGTGATAACTCTTCTATCCTCTGGCTCCACTGAATAAGGTCACCAGCAGGATTAAGACTAACCCTGCTAAAGGAGAGAAGATAGAAGAAAGAGAATGAGCGTCACTAGGTTATGCAATACCCTATTACTTTGCGTCGCCTCGTTACGCAGGCTTTGCTGGGTTACAGTTTAGTGGTCAAACAGAGAGGTTCCTGGAAAGATCATGGACGCACGTAAATGAGATTCCTCAATGTGCCAAATGGAGGGAATAGCCTGGATGTAAAGGCTGGATTGCTCTACACAAGTTTTAAAATCCGAATAGATTTTAAAACACTTTAGGCATCACACAGAACTGGGCATTGTACACTAAACAATGGAGCATCACACACTACCTGACTTTTTAATCATAAGAGCATAAATTAATGCTGAAATAGTATGCGAAAAACAGTATGCCAACAGAGTATGTCTGAATTCATATTCAAAAAACAGTAGGCGAATTACTACTTACTAAAGTGTGCGTTCGATGGACACTTTACTATCCCACGAGGGTTTATGAATGGAGGTGAAGCAATGAAACTGAGGGTCACATGAGAAGGATAACATGGCTGATGTAGTATGTCTGGATTACCCCCATTCATACTATATAGAACATACTTTTTTCATGGTCACGAAGTTCTAATGTACCTACTCGGATAGCACGGGATTTCGGACGCACCTACGGTATGCTTTGCTAGGAGGAACATGACAAATGAAAAAAAAAAGAGTAAAATGGTCTCAAAATATCAAACATGCATGGAATCATATGCGGCATCTCAATCATAGACTGTAAAATATTTGCATACTATCCATAAATAGTATTCGAAATTAGAATTGTGTTCCAAATCTTGGTATGTTGAAATGAGAATTCCAAAGATACCCGGATGCTCCACTTTTTCCGGTTAGAATCTGAAGTGCAGATCCGTGAACACTTTAACGGCTAATATTGACTACAACTGAGGATTCGATTAGAACTAAACACGGATAAAAACTGTGAAAAAAACTACAAACATGGCGGATGTGTGAGACCGGTTATGCAGAGCGGTTTATATATATATATATATATATATATATATATATATATATATATACACATTATTAAATGTTATCCACATTATATTTAATCTAAAACAGCATTGTGAACTTTTATAAAGATGCGTTTGGTCTTTAACATTTAAATACATCATTGTGAAAACGTACGGGGGAGTTCTCCGCATTACAGACCCATGACTGGCAGATCAACATGTGACTACACTTCTCTCTGAAACAGTAGGAAATTAAATTTAATTGAATGTGGAGGATTTTAACTGTGACACGATGATTGACAGGGCAGCTTAAACGTCACTAAACGACAGAGCGTCCGTTAAAGGGCTAGTTCATCCAGAAATAAAATTTCTGTCATTAATTCCTCACCCTCATGTCGCTCCACACCCGTAAGACATTATCTTCGGAACACAAATTAAGAAATTTTGATGAAATCTGAGAGGGTTTTTTTATCCTCAATTGAAAGCAATGAAATTAGTATCAAAGCCTGTTTCGGCCACTGAAAAAAAGATTCTTATGACTTTATATCTCAGAATTCTGACTTTATAACTCAGAATTTTGACTTTTTATCTCAGAATTTTGACTTTTTATCTCAGAATTCTGACTTTTTATCTCAGAATTTTGACTTTTTATCTCAGAATTCTGACTTTTTATCTCAGAATTTTGACTTTTTATCTCAGAATTCTGACTTTATAACTCAGAATTTTGACTTTTTATCTCAGAATTCTGACTTTACAACTCAGAATTTTGACTTTTTATCTCAGAATTCTGACTTTATAACTCAGAATTTTGACTTTATATCTCAGAATTCTGACTTTTTATCTCAGAATTGTGACTTTTTATCTCAGAATTCTGACTTTATAACTCAGAACTTTGTCTTTTTATCTCAGAATTTTGACTTTTTATCTCAGAATTCTGACTTTACAACTCAGAATTTTGTCTTTTTATCTCAGAATTTTGACTTTTTATCTCAGAATTCTGACTTTACAACTCAGAATTTTGACTTTATATCTCAGAATTCTGACTTTATAACTCAGAATTTTGACTTTTTATCTCACAATTCTGACTTTTTATCTCACAATTCTGAGAAAAAAATTCAGAATTCTGAGATAAAAAGACGCAATAATCTTTAAAAAAAATTTTTTTTTCAGCGGCGGAAACTGGCTTCCATAAATTAGTCCATTCAAGCTTCAGAATAGTAAAATATTGTTAAAACTGTTGACGTGACTGCAGTGGTTCAACCCTGATGTTATGAAGCGACGAGAATACTTTTTCCGCACAAAAACAAAACAAAAATAACGACCATTCAACGATTTTTCCTCTACAAACGAGAGACTGGGAGTTTCATCAAAATATCTTAATTCGTGTTCCAAAGATGAACGAAGGACTTACGGGTGTGGAACGACATGAAGGTGAGGAATTAATGACTGAAATTTAATTTTAACCCTTTAAAGATGAAGTAACATGTCCCAAAGCTTGCATACTCTTCTGCTACACACTCAAAACTATGTACCTTACCGTCTCAAAAACAGTACATACTTTTAGGGCGTAGTGGAAGTAGGCGAATTTAGGATGCAGTATAGATTTAAACTATCTATGTAAACAGTATAGATAAAAAAATTAGACTTTGTGCCCATCATACACTAGGTCACCGTAATTTTACCAACCAAGACGTGTTCCTGGATCAACAACTCTAACCAGATACCCACCCCTAAACGCATAAGTTACCCCTAAAATCAGAGGGAAATGATAGAATGATGTAGAATCTACAGATTTATTCGTCCAGGCTGCAAATCTGAGCAAAAGTCATGTGAATTCAGACTTTAATGACTGACTTTATGCTCTTCTTTACTTTGTTCAAATACATTCTCAAAGTGGAGGTGGATATAAATGAGACAAAAACCAAACAAACCATATCCAAAAAGAACCACATCTGTTTATGGATGTTTATTTATCCTGTACCTTGTAGTTTAGAAAATACAGATCTGTAATTGTACACCAAAACTGTACTTGAAAATTCTTAATGAAAGAAATTGTCTTCAAAAGACAATGAAACAACAGTTTTATCCACAGTGAAACAGAACTAGGGGTCTGTTGTACCCTGGACAGACAAGTAAGGTTGACAGTGAAGGTGGAAAGAGACAGGGGGGATTCTTACCATGCTCGTTTACTACTTTTACTGCGGTAAACAGTTAAAGGCCGCACAAGCATGACTGATCCAGAATCAGTAATCTCGCTTTTTCAGCCTTCACCCCCCCCCATGTCGAAAGCTGGCTTTCAAATTCACTCACACAAACCACTTGTACAAAAAGAACAGATTAGAAGTGATAAAAGTCTGTTGTACAGCTTATACAATGCAATTCAATTCTGCTTTTGCAAAAATATACTCCATATACATAGATTTCACTTTTCAATTCCCCTGCGCTCTTGTGCCCGTTCTACCCCCACCCCATATCCATAAAAATCACATTACAAAAGCAGTTGAAATAACCATTTCTGAACAGTTATAAAGCGTTTTACTTGGCCAGCTGGAGAAATAGTGCATTTTTCCAGATTATAAATCAAAGCTATGTACACTCTGATAATGACAACAGCCTGAGGTGCATCATTATGCGTTGTCAGAAGTTTAAAAATCTCACTGAAGCAAAGCATTGAAAAAAAAAAAAAAAATGACACCAGGCCCAATACACAAAGAAAGCAGTGCACAAAAGCCATATTTTTTAAAATAAACATTTATATATATCTATAAAATCAAAGGTTATACTGAAAAATACTGTTGTGTCCCTTTAGGTTTTTTTTGGGAGAGGTCAATTTAAAAAAAAGCAGACATTTTTCCAACTTGTGTAGAAAGAAATGAACAATAAAAATGTGGCAAGAAAGTCTAGAGACTTTTCAGCAGGCTTTACAGATTCTTCATCGGAGCGATTACAGTTTGACGTGAGCTGCATTTGGAGTGTGGAGTTCTGGTCCGCTCGGCGGTAGTGAAGCAGTTCAGAAAGCGTAATTTTCAGGAAAGGACGGACCCACTAAGCACTGGTCCCTGGCTTCTGCTGGATAACTACAGCCTCGGTTCGTCTCAAAGTGTGAGAGCGGAACGGTGTCGTCCTCGGGAACCTGCATCCCGTCGGGGTCTACCTTCAGACTGGGCCTCTGGTTGTCAGGGAACGCCATGGAGAAGAGTGCATCGGGATCACACACAAACTTATACACGTACCGCTCTCCAGCGACCTGCATGCCAACGAGAAAGAGAAATGTCTTTTGTTTGGACAAATGCTTTGATGGGGTGGACTTTACTAACTACAAGTAATGAGGGAGCTGCAATAAAATTAAGGGATTGATAGGAGAAAAATGACATTGGAACGTGAACGTGCCTTTACCTTCTGCATGATGCCCTTCTCATAGTAGTAACGCAGGGAGCGGCTCAGCTTGTCGTAATTCATCGCAGGCCTGTTCTTCTGGATGCCCCAACGGCGAGCAACCTGTTGAAAATGTGGGTGTTAATTCTCCTAGCTGGGCTATAAAAAAAAATGGGCGATAAAGCCATTTGTAACACACAGACCTCCTCTGGTTCAATGAGTTTAAACTCAAGCCCACGGCCAGTCCAAGCAATGAAGTGACTGTTGGATGGGTCGTCCAACAGAGTGACCAGGAACTGCCAGAGTTGCAGAGATCCCCTTCGTTGATACGGAGGACCCTCCCGGAAAACTCCACCCTCCTGCTTCAGCTTTCCCTCCAGGCGGTCTGGGACAACACACGCATCATCATAATAGAGGTGGGATTCTCCATCACACCCAAAACCTGCAGTCGACAGCCAGAGAAATTAAGTCTGAGAAAGAACTCTCATTATAACAAAAGACGAATCGGAGGCTGTTGCTTAATAAAACATCTGCACTTCAAGGAAACTAAACTGATAAAAGTCTCACCTTCGCTGTTGACGCCATAGAAATTTGCTGATTTGCCAAAAGATGACTGGCAATTCTGTACTTCTGCAAGACAATTAAGATTATAAAAATCACATTAATAATAATAAAACACACACACACAATATATTAAAATACATACACTCCCATCTACCTATCTCCACTTTATAAAAACTATTAAATTATTCTATTAAATCTAATATATATATATATATATATATATATATTTTTTTTTTTTTTTTTTTTTTTTCATTTTTACAAAATTTTAAACTGTCTACCAAATTATTTTATTATACAATTATAAATTTGGGAGTTCATTAATAAAATAAATAAATAAATAAATAAATAAATAATAATAATAATAATAATAAAAAAATATATATATATATATATATTTTATTTATATATAAAATAAATAATTTGGGAGTTCAAGCTTTAATGATTTTAAAAATATATTATATTTAAGTTTAAAAAAATAATTTAAAAAATGTAATATAATGTAAAGTTTGGAATTTCAAGTTTGCCAAAAATATTTAAAAAATATTCGCTTCTATAGGAATCTGCGCTACTGGGAATTTCATTTCAGGGCAAAAGATTTTCCCATGCAGATTTCCTCTCGAGTAATTCGGTTGCACGAATTTGCCATGTTGACTAAAAGAAAGTGACTTGTGTGCAAGCTGTGCTTCATGCGTGGTTACACTAGTGACAATTGACCTTTTGCTTGTGTCGCTATAATGAAAGTTTCACACCCAACAGACCTAGTGAGAGCTAAAAGGTTCTCATTACATCACTACACAGGGACCGAATCCCAAATCTCAGAGACTTACACCCACCTGAGTCAAAGCCGAAGTCTCTGGGCTCCTGTTTGATTGACAGTTGGTGGATCAATGGCGCACGAGGAGGTCCCATGTTTTGCACACTCTGCTCATTGTAACGAGGATCCACCATTTCCTTTTTGAATCCTTGCGGAGGCATTGGCACCAACGGCTCTGACATCTGCCGGTGATAAGGGGGGCGGCTATGTCGTGGAAAATGGGGGTACGGTGTCTGACAACGGCCATCGGACTGTGGGAACGGCAGACAGGGTTCGGAAAGCTGCCGGTGGAACCTAAAGAGATAACGAGTAAGAGAAAAAAAACGAGGTTAGGAAGCATTATTAACAACATCAAGGGCAATTGAGATCACGAGCTTCATGTCAGAAGGATAAGTCTTTTTTTTTTTTCCATTAGTTAAACCTGAAGACTTGAATGGGATAAACATAGAACTGCTTTCCAGGTCAGTGTGACATCTTTAACAAGATAATACCCAATGAAAGGCTCAACCTGAGCTGATTACAGTACTTTTTACATGCACGAGCAGCTCAAGCCAAAGGCAAAGATAGAAACGAGGTTAGAAATCGAACACCGTGACCCAAAAAATGACTCTGAAGTGGTGGGGAAAAAAACAAAGCCACCTAGTATTAAATTTCAAGATGTCACATGTTCATACCTGTGGTCTGCGCTGTAGGGGGCATCTGGGTGATTGACAGGTGGGCAGGGCACTGCAAAAGGTGGGCTGTGACTGTGGAGTGGAGTGGGGGCTCTCTGATGGGGTGGGGTAGAACTGTGGTTGTGGACGGGTAGCAGCGGCAGTCCGTGTGTCGGAGTTTGGGCTGGTGCCATCGCTCTTTTTTGCACATGATGTGTTGCTGTGCCGGTGGAGGAGCCGAAGGGTGATGCCGGTGTAGAAGGAGGAGTCAGTGGCTTGTTGAAAGAAAACGGCTTCCTGTCGAAGGCACTGAAATCGACAAAATACAAATAGAGCATGAGTGAGGGGGAATATGGAGAAGGGAAAGATGGGGAAAGGATGAGGAAATGTATACCTGTAGTTATATAGGCACTTCTCTCCATATGGAGAGAGTCTCTGCTCCTGTCCACAGGGGGAAAATTCCCTGCTTGGGCTCAGTTCCCTCTTCACTTTAGTTTGAAGAGGTCCATGGAACATCACTAGAGAGACAAAGTTTTTCCATTTAAATTTGTGAGGCACAAATATGGTCTACATAAACTAAAATGCAGTTCTTTGACTGGGAATCTAACTATGGAAGCTCGTTTCTGCCACTGAATAAAAACAAAAAAAAAAAAGGTAATTACGACTTCCTCACAATTCTGACTCTCGCAATTCTCACTTTTTTTCTTAGAATTGCGAGTTATAGTCGCAATTCTGAGAAAAGTTGTTTTTTTTCTCTCCAGAATCGGACTTTTTAAACTCAATAGCGAATTTAAAAATCTCACAATTCTTAGAAAAAGTCCAAATTGCGAGTTACAGTCACAAATCTGAGAAAAGTTGTTCTTTTTCTCTCCAGAATCGGACTTTTTAAACTCAATAGCGAATTTAAAAATCTCACAATTCCGAGGAAAAAGTCCAAATTGCGAGTTATAGTCACAAATCTGAGAAAAGTTGTTCTTTTTCTCTCCAGAATCGGACTTTTTAAACTCAATAGCGAATTTAAAAATCTCACAATTCTTAGAAAAAGTCCAAATTGCGAGTTACAGTCACAAATCTGAGAAAAGTTGTTCTTTTTCTCTCCAGAATCGGACTTTTTAAACTCAATAGCGAATTTAAAAATCTCACAATTCCGAGGAAAAAGTCCAAATTGCGAGTTATAGTCACAAATCTGAGAAAAGTTGTTCTTTTTCTCTCCAGAATCGGACTTTTTAAACTCAATAGCGAATTTAAAAATCTCACAATTCCGAGGAAAAAGTCCAAATTGCGAGTTATAGTCACAAATCTGAGAAAAGTTGTTCTTTTTCTCTCCAGAATCGGACTTTTTAAACTCAATAGCGAATTTAAAACCTCACAATTCCGAGGAAAAAGTCCAAATTGCAAGTTATAAAGTCAAAGTCATAATTGCAATTCTGAGAAAAGTTGTTTTTTTCCCCCTCAGAATTGGCGTCAACTCAACAGCGAACTTAAATCTCACAATTCTGAGAAAATCAGAATTGCAAGATTTAAAAAAAAAAAACAATTTTTTATTCCGTGGGAGAAACAATCTTCCACCCCTAACCTGGTATGTTTCTGCTGATTAATATTTAGTATTGAACTACTCCTTTAAAAAAAGGGAGGAAAAAAGGCCTTTCCCTTTAGAAAAGGAGGCCGCAAGTTAGAACTCGCAGACGATCACGTGATTCCTATGGAAAAAGGGCCCCACTGCCCAGCTGTGGTGAAAGAGGGGCCTGTGAGAGCTACAGGCACGATGCCAGATAAGAGGAATTGTGCCAGACAAGCACACACACCCCCTCTCACACACAATTTCTATGCAAACACATCCATGTGCATTCACGTTCTACAATAAACACCATTGACACCATAGAAAATGCACACAATTAAGACTTATTCAGAGCCAAATAGGAAGAAAAACTAACAAGGGAAACAGCCAGAGCTCTGTTCACCAGCACATAATAACCAGTGTGTGTGTGTGTGTGTGTGTGTGTGCGTGCCGAGGATCCAGCCCCATTAAAATGTCACCAAGCTGGAGGATGCCATGAGTTACAGCACCGCAGCGGCACACTGGGCCTCACATGTGCGCGCACACACCATAGAAACATCTTAAACGCATGCTTAGGAATCAGGTTTGGCACAGAAACTCTTGGAAAGAGAGTAATTGTTCTCCATAGCAAATGATCCAGTGATGATAAAACGCCACGGGTTTCTATAATTCATTAAAACAAGTTCTACACACTATTTTGCAACCCACCGAACTTCCTCGCCACATGAATATTCAAAGGGTACTCACAGTTATCCGACTGGAAATCTGGAACAAACTGTTCGTCGTCGGGTACCTGGGCTGCACACGGAGAAGGAAAACAATTTACTCTGACCGACTCGCTTCAGAGTCGGCATGCAATATTTAACACGAACATGAATAATTTGTATGTTTATATATGCCGTATTGTCCATTTCCATGTGGGCCCCACTGAGATGATGCATTAACCACCAAGTTGTGTTTTAACAGAAACACATGAAACGTATTCCACAACCAAGAGCTGCTGACGTACCTTCTGCTATCCAAATCTCTTGTAGCTGGCTGAGATCTTGAAAGAGCTCTGTGGGGCACAAAGATTGATTTGTGAAGGCTCATTTGTTTGTGTCTGGGTTAAATGATGTGTTTTCGAGAGATCTGGACGTGCGTTTGTTTACCCTCAGTGTCCTGTGCCAGCTCAATGTCAACAAACTTCCTTTTTCGGTCATTGAAAGGCCTGAAAGATGGTTCCTGCATGTGAGACTTCTGTAAAACGAGACCAAGATCAAATAATGAACAAGCGATCGTTGTGCACAGCCATCCACACTGATGGATATTCTGTAGTAAAATATCAGAATTGGTCACAAAAGTGAAGAAAATGAGGCATACACTGGGGGGGGCCATGAAAGGGACCTGCTGGTCGTAAAACCCGTCCATGACGCTTGCTTCTCACTGCGGCCTAAGGGGCTGCAGCAGGAGGGAAAACGGGAATAAACGGGGATAAAGGAGGGGTGGGCCCACGGGTGATATCGTCGCCTGTCGGAAGAAGAGCCGAGAAAAGTGGCACTTAGAGAAAGACAAGCACTCGGATGCAGCTGTCAGTGAACGTCCCGGGTCCTGACAGCTCAGGACCAACTGTCCCTTTGATCTGGGAAAACTTCAGCTAGCATGTTTGTTTGCGTAACACTCACTCTCAGCTCAGATGAAGTGTGCTGCATTAGTGCAGGACACTTACGCTCGCTCGCCCTCTCCTCTCACACACACACTCACAGTTTAAGGCTCACGGTACAGATGGGGGTGCTTACATAACCATACAGTACCATCTGTTGCCCGTGAGACTATCCAAGAGACTATAAGAATCTAGAGAAATTAAGCAGCTACTTTTATTAAAGCAAATTTAAAGGGCCAGTACACCCAAAAAAAAAAAAACTTTAATTTTAAATTTTTGGTAAGCATTTACTCACCCTCAAGTTTGGTTGCAAATTTTTGTACACAAAAGAAGAATAAAATCAGAAAATGTTTTGTTTACCCCCCCATTTACTACAATAATAGAGGGGGGAAAAAGACAGGGGCGGCGAGATCTGCTTGGATACAAAACATTCTTCAAAATATCTTCTTTTGTATTCAGCAGAACAAAGAAATTGAGAGCGAATTTACATTTTTGGGGTGTACTGTCCCTTTAAATAGTGGATTGACAGGAATAAAACAAGCCGTTCCTCACGCTTCATCACACACGTGTGTTTATTTTCCCTGACGCAAGTGTTCAGGCCATAAAATCGTATTACAGCCTCGAGGCCAAGAAAACACCTCCAAACCTCTAATTAAACATCCATCGCTTAACATTATTGCTTCCTGAAGCTTATCAGGGCTTTATAAAACAGGAGGAACGTGCGTGTGCACATTTCGTGCTGAAAAATGAGAGTTTATGCTTTTTATTGGCGATAATAAAGGAAGCTACAGTTGTTGAATGAGATTATAGCATTACGACAGCGAGTTGAAGAAGTTCGATCCCTTCCCCCCCCGCGCGCGCGCGCTCCCCCCTCCCTCCCTCTCCCCGCGGCCGCTTGTTTTTCTCAATGAAGTGAAATTTGATCCTTCGTGCGCGCGACCCCGAAAAAAAAAAAACCCCTCAGTCGTTCCATTCATAAAAAAAAAAAAAAAACAGCAAACGCGCGCGACGCACTTCGTCAAACCGCAAACGGATTTTCTGCACAGAGCAGAACCGCGATTATGATCAAGTTTAAAAACAAGCTTCGTAAAGTGCGGAGAAAACAAACAAATGGGAAATGGTTGCCACAAAGAAAATGGCGTGCGGCGTTTTAAGTAAAACAACTTTATAAAAAACAAAAGCAGAAGATGAAACTCGCATCGGGTCACAATTAAACGACAGAAAGCTAGAGCAGCGTGCAAAACACACTCACCCAAAGGTGGTTAAATCCTTTTCTTTTACAAAAAAAGAGTGTAAATCCCAGAGGAAAGAACTGTTTGCGAGTGTACTTCACAGGTATCGCGCTCACCCTCAGCTGGACGCGACTGAATTTTCTCAATGGAATCGCCTGCTTTTCCAAGAGCATCGACTTAACGCTATAAATCGCGCTCATTGGCTAGTCCCTCACGTCATTCAAGCGATCGACCAATAGCTGCAGAGAGTATTACCTATGTGGGCGTCAGCCAATCAGAGCAGGTCTCTCTCTTGTTTTTATGAATGACTGGGTTTCATTCAACAACCAGATGTTTCTCCACAGCGAAGAGACTTTTAAAGGGCCAGAGTGAACGTTATATTTATTCTAAACGATTTTTTTTAATAAAATTTTTGCTTTCGTGAGCACTTAACCCCTTCATAAAAATAAAAAAAATCGTTTTCCCCTTCCCACTCTAGCTTATGTTACTCACAACAATGTCTGAAACTTGTATTGTGAGCACTTCCTGTGTCTATTTCATGAAGAATCACTTGTTTGTATTCCTTATATTTGGAAAAAGCGTCTGCTAACTGATTAAAAGTAACATTTCAGCATTATAAGTAAAGACTGTGTAAAGTTAAAACCTCAGAATCCGCTTTTGAAAAGTTTTTTTTTTATCATTAAATAGAAATTAAATAATGTAAAAAGAGTTGCTCTTTTGCTTTTTCAGGGTGAATATGGACAGGGCTTCCAAAACCACTGACCTCTGTCTTGGGCGACAGAAGAGTGCACGTGTCACTCTGGACAATGGCTGGAATCCTCGATGATAATCTCATTCTTACCGAAACGTGTTTGTTTTTGCTCACTCTCTACAGCCATTCATATTCACACAAGCTTTTAAAACACACATTAGTATAGCTATATCCCCAACAGGGAGGCAGATTATTAAAGCGGTGCTGGGAAACTCCACTGTGAGAGAACACTTTGTTGTCTGATCTATTATTCATGCTTGTTCCTCAAAGAAACATCTGCACATCAGACAGTGATGTCTGATCTCTGGTTTGCCCTGCCTATATGTTACAACCTTAAAAACTTCAAAGCTAATATATGTCTACTCTACTCATCCTTCAATTCATTTTCAAAGAAATGGTACATAATCATCTGATCTCAAATGCATTACTGTGTATTACTTAAAGTTGCAATATGTTAGGTTTTTGTGGTCCAAAAAGCACTATGCCAGTGTACTTACAAAATCCTAAATGTTTCCAACTATTTGGAAATCGTGGGAAAATTGCAATTTTAACCAAATACGTGTGATGGAGTCGTCATATCCGCGTGAACCTCGGTTTTATTTTGTATAACCATGGAAACACCGAAGACGCTTTCATGTATTGCATGTTTTATTAGACAAGGAATATCTGTTTTGATACATTTAACGAATCATTGTTATATAGCTAGCTCAACACGTTTAGTCTTATTGTTTAAATCTAATTTTATGTGAGAACCACGCCTCAGAGAAAAGCACTATTGTCAAGAATTAGCTAAAGTAGCATAATCAGATGAAGCTTTATTTTTAGTGTAAGTAAGACAGAATTTTCTCCATCATAATATGTTTTAAAATTAATTGCATGCCATTTATCAACACAAGCCATCCAGTATTTAATATGATCTCTTACTGCAGTGAAACAAGTGTCTCACAGCAGCCGCGAGCGAACGCTCAGAGTAACGTTATAATGACGTTATAATAACGTCAAATGACTCTAATATGATAAACAGAGCTGCGTTTCCTCATACACAGTAAAAACCCCAGAGTTAAATCAACTCTGCTCAGATAACATTCCCGCTCTAAATAGTGTTAAAGTAACACTGAAGCAGAGTTAAAGTTAATGAGATAATTAAGCAATTAATTAAGCGATGATTGAACATTAATGATGAACACCTGCTGTTAACAAGCAGAATCACTGAAGAAAAGAGAAACACAAGAACAACAACTGACTTCAGCCACAGTCTTAGATGAAATCAACTGAATGTCAAAGACATTCAATCTCTGAAGAGTGTTACTTTAACACTATTTAGAGAGGGACCAAATGTTATCTGAGAGAGTTGATTTAACTCTGGGGTTTTTACTGTGTACTCATGACCGGAAAAGCGGAAGCGGTGACTGTGTCATAATAAAAGTCCCGCTGCTCTCGAGACGTGTGTCGTTCGTCTCTCATTATCAATCGAGCGTCTCGTTCAGCTCCACAACACTCGCTCCTGCACTGTTTCACACTACAGTAACGTTAATAATCGCATCCATGAACATGATTTCTGCCCGAGTCCGATTCTTTTCCACCGGCTGTGAGGTGAAGACCACATGTCCCAAGATTCCTCGCTCAAACTTGGCGTCATCAAGCTGAATAGGCGACGTCTAGTGGACGAAAAACTACATAGTGCAGCTTTAATTTGTGCAATGTATTGTGGAGAAGGTTTTTGTTTGAAGAAAAGAAAGTATTCACTACACTAAAATGTTTGTGAATTGCTTATGCTGTCTACATTGGACATGAAATGTGAAAAGCACTTATACCTGTGCTGGAAGTCTCTAAAGCCACATTAGCAAAAGCTGACACACACAGTCAGCTCAAGCAATTAATCATTGGTCTTTCTTGAAAAATAAAACAGTGCGGGGTGGAAAGAGCGTAATGGCTAGACTAACCATCAAAATCTGGATTTTAGTGTCAGCTATGTAGATTCACATACTTTTTCTTGTAATTGTAGATTAGGGTATAATTCATTTAACTTGTTCACCAGTGTGGCTTACAAGACAGAATGTGTGTACGAAAATAAAAAATGGCGCGCATTCCTGCTGTGTCGATGGCAATGGCAATGTTACACCCCTCTGTAAATAGGTGAGTCATCTCTCAGCCCTCTCTCTCTCTCTCTGTCACACACACATAAACACACACACACACACACACACACACACACATGTTGTGTTTTCATGTTTTATGGGGACATTCCATAGGCGTAATGGTTTTTATACTGTACAAACTGTATATTCTGTCCCCCTACACTACCCCTACCCCTAAACCTACCCATCACACAAAATGTTCTGCTATTTTAGATTGTCAAAAAAGATAATTCTGTATGATTTATAAGCTTGTTTCCTCATGGGGACCAAAAAAATGTCCCCACAAAATCAAAATTTACTAGTATTACTATACCTGTGGGGACATTTGGTCCCCATAATGTAGGGAATACCCACACACACACACACACACACACACACACACTCTTCCCCAAGAAGAAAAGGAGCCTACAAACTTTTAAACAGTAAGAGGAAAGTAAGCAATCACATACTCATTTAGTGATGTGTCTATACTACTCCACGTTGTAGTAGTTACACATGAACATAGAGTTGTAAAAATGACAACTTTTATCAAGGATATATGTTACAAAAGTACCATGAACATCATCTTCTACAAGAAACAAGTCCACACAAAATGTCACTGTGGCTCCTTTCATAAAAGCTTTGTGGTGTTGCTATTTGCCTCTCAACTGTGATTCTTAAAGTTGACATGACATGAAAATTTACCCTTTATTTTTTCCCCAAATGCATGTTATTGATCTTATTATAAACAATTCATCCATGCATATGTATTATTATTATTTTTTGAACCTGCAAAAATAATTATTTTACAAGATTTCATATGATTTGAAAAAAAAAATTAAGCATTAAGTTCCACCCTAAACATAACCGTAAACAGATCATTTGAGAACGTTTGAATGAGATTCAAATTCATAAAATTTTACAAAAAAGGGTTAGTTATTCTGTCATTAATTCCTCATGTCGTTCCAAATCCGTAAGACCTTCGTTCATCTTCAGAACACAAATTACGATAGTTTTGATATCTGATTCTTTCATAGCAATTTAATGACCACTGTCAAGGTCCAGAAAAGTACTAAAGACATCGTTAAAATACTCCATGTGACTGCAGTGGTTTAGCCGTAATTTTATGAAGCGACGAGAATACTTTTTGCACGCAAAAACAGAACAAAAATAACGACTTTATTCAACAATTTCTTCTCTTCCCTGGCAATCTCCTATGCAGTTGATGCAGTGAACGCAGTGAGCGCTTCCATGTTTATGTCTGAACGCAGACTTATTATTGACTGCTCCTGCGTCAGAATCACACAAGTGTCGTGTAAGAACAGCATCGGCCAATACTGAGTCGGCGCTTTGACTTAGAACACGGAAGCGCTGAAATTAAACAACTAGAAATTGTTGAATAAAGTCGTTTGTTTTTTGCGCACAAAAAGTATTCTCGTCGCTTCATAACATTAAGTTTGAACCACTGCAGACTATTTTAACAATGTATTTACTACTTTTCTGGACTCTGACAAGGAGTCAGAGTGCTCTCGGAATTCATTTGTGTCATTTGAATTAATTTGTGTTCCGAAGATCTTACGGGTTTGGAACAAAATGAGGGTGAGAACAGGCAACAGGAGACCTGCGATCTGACAGGCGATCTGACCAATCCCGAATCCGCCATTTTGTCCGACAAAGCAGTCAGGGGAGTTAGTAGATTAACGTTGGTGAACTTGATAAATTGTGTGTCCTCACGTCTTTCCGCGCTTGAAACAACATTCCTTCTGATGTTCATTCATGTTTATTTGATGCTATAAATGAACTAGTATGAAGAGATGATCGGTTCACGAGGAGCTACAGCGATCTGTCACCACACATTAAAGACAAACTAGACACTATTTAGTGTTTAAACTTCTTTAAAAACTACGATATATTAAATATGAAATTGTTTCATATGTCTGTCGACACGTTGTTTTTTTCATGTATTTTTCACCTCGTGAGAACATGATGTGTGGCGTGAGAGCACGTGGCTTGTCAGACATAGCAACAGTAACTAAAGGGGGCGGGGCTTTGCGAAGGGTCTTTTCATATTTGAGGGAATTAACCCTTCAATAGCATAACTCGATCTTTGGGTAAAACAACAGATTTCTTTGTGGTGATGAATTCTCCCGCCCTTTCTCACAACTGACTACAAGTTTGCATTCAGATCCGCCTTCATCCAATTAACGAACAATTTAACTTTCATTAAAGTCCCCACCCTTCTTTTTTTCTAATTTGATGATCCATTTCACTCAGATGCACATCACAATATGGAGCAAGAAAAGATCTTTTGCTACTTTTATTGTGAAAAATATCCCATACACCAGCATTTTTTTTAAAAAAAATAATCCAAAAACTGGCTCTTTGCTTGAGGGCTGATATCCTTGTCAGTGAACCTGCTGAACAGCTTCATTAAATTGAGTGATAGTGCTCCTCATATCCTGAAATTAAACAGGTTGCCTTAGCTTTCATCAGCGTTCCACGCGACTTGCTGCGAGGCCACTCTAAATATAGCTCTCAAACGCCTCCATTACATAACAATATGCTCTAAATTTAATTGAAATGGCACCATGCTGCAGTACCGAATGTATCTATCTCTTCTGTACACTGTAGCCAAAGCAACTTCACATTTCTGTTGAGTCATAGGCTTTCTGTTCACTAACGTTCATCTCTGACTCATGCTGAGGTTGAACTTTTTCGTCTCAGATCGAAGAAGCGGTATGCTATTAATTGACTGTTAATATGTTACAGAGCCTTGATCTGCTGCTGTGCTGGGTGTGAGTCACAGTGTTTGTTTTCTTCTTCGGAGAGAGCTAAATTCATTTCACAGCCCCTGGTGTGTCATACTATACAGGATACATCAAACCTGTGATTGCCTGGTGCTCCCTGTAATTGAAGGGAACGATTCTCTTTCATTCAAAGCTGTAATTTTGAAAATCTCCCTTTGATTGATGACGGACGAGCGTGGTTATGTGAATGTGTGTAAAGGGATATGGGAGCATTTATTCAAATAAAAGCATCACGAATGTTTAACAGTAAAAATTACGACATTTATGGGAAAGATATAATTTGGGTGCATCAAAAAAAAAAAATCCTAGTGAGCAAGTAATCTGTGAAATACAAAATTCTGTCATGAAACTCAGGCTGATAGTCGGTTTGCAATGACATCATTCTCTATAGGGCACAGCTGATTGGTTCCTGCTGCATCAGTAGCCAATAAGCTCATTGCTCAGGCTTCAAATACTTGCTGTTGCAGTGCAGAAGCCCTCCACCTTCCCCAGCTCCACCTGACATCTGCTACAGGTAATTATACGCTATATTGTACAGCAGCAGCAATCTTACTTGCTCACAGCAGTGTGTCATGTATGCATTGGCAGTAACAATTCCCATACTTGCTCTACAGCAGCGTAGCAGATCCATCAAGACCAAACATATCAACATTAGCTTTTATAATATAACATATAACATTGCGAATTATGAAATTGCGAATTGAAAATATGCCCAATGGAAACTCCCATATATATCGCAAAAAAGTTTTTACTCTCTCATGAGGTGGTTTTTCAGGCGATTTAAAAAAGGAATATTTAGCAAAACTACACCTGGCGTACGTAAAGTCGGTCACTCTTTAAAGATGGTGCAGTGTATTTGAACAGAAGATGTGATAGAGTTCTTTATCAAACGCTAATACTAGATTCTAAACAACAAAGAAATGTCACAATTTATCAAGCCCTCGAAGCAGATAGGAGGGAGAAACACCTCGTACATGACTTCTCTCTAGTATGAGGGGCTTTCCTTGCCATTAATTCTTGGATAACACGCCTACATCTCCTTCGATTAAAAATAATGGCTAGTGCGGTGGCTGCGATATACTTAAACCTACGAACACCCATTGTCATGATTTTTGGAATGACTGTTTTAGTCGCATACCTATGGAAACCCGTTCCCGCCACTGTTGAGAAAAAAAAAATTCCGTAAATCATAATAATGAGAAACTTTCTCATAATAATGACTTAGTATCTCATAATAATGAGAAACTTTTCTCATGATAATGACGTAGTATCTCATAATAATGACTTAGCATCTCATAATAATGACTTAGCATCTCATAATAATGACTTAGCATCTTTAATAAAAAAGGTTTAAAGATACTAAGTCATTATTATGAGATGTTAAGTCATTATTATGAGATACTATGTCATTATTCTTAGATACTAGTCATTATTATGAGATGTTAAGTCATTATTATGAGATACTATGTCATTATTCTTAGATACTAAGTCATTATTATGAGATGTTAAGTCATTATTATGAGATACTAAGTCATTATTATGAGATACTGTCATTATTCTTAGATACTAAGTCATTATTATGAGATGTTAAGTCATTATTATGAGATACTAAGTCATTATTATGAGATACTATGTCATTATTCTTAGATACTAAGTCATTATTATGAGATACTAAGTCATTATTATGAGATGTTAAGTCATTATTATGAGATACTATGTCATTATTCTTAGATACTAAGTCATTATTATGAGATACTGTCATTATTCTTACATACTAAGTCATTATTATGAGATGTTAAGTCATTATTATGAGATACTATGTCATTATTATGAGATACTAAGTCATTATTATGAGATGTTAAGTCATTATTATGAGATATTAAGTCATTATTATGAGATGTTAAGTCATTATTGTGAGAAAGTTTCTCATTATTATGACTTACGGAATATTTTTTTTTCTCAACAGTGGCGGGAACGGGCTTCCATACATATCATCAGTTAATGGAAACGCTGTCATTTCGCAAAAGTTTTTTTATTGACATTTAGAAAATATCGTAAAAGTTTTGTGCAGATCTGTAACGGAAACCCGGCTAGTGTCATATCCATTACTACGCCAAAGTCTGCATATACAAACCAATGAATATATATTTCTTTTCTGTTTGTTTTCTTAACAAACTTTTGCACAGTATGAATATTTTTGAACAATTGCTCATGTTCCTCTATTGTAAGTCGCTTCGGATAAAAGCATCTGCTAAATGCATGATTGTAAATGCAAAAAACACATCAATTTAAAGTTAAAAAGTCTCTTTCTAGTCCAGTTAGTGCAGGCACCCTTTCACTTTTTGTCTCTTTTCCTTTCATTCAGGATTTTACATTTCTGTCACGTCATTAGAACAGCAACAGGGTTAAGAGGAGACTCTGAATCAAGCAAATTTATGTTCACTTCTCCGTGTTCTTCTGCATTTTCGATGCTTTACCACAGCTAACACCTACCCACACACCCACTTCTGCAACCTGAACCTCTGAGGATCCTGTAGCCATGGAGATACCTTGGTCATGAAAGAGAGAGAGAGAGAGAGAGAGAACAGAGCTGAGTCACAAAACTACAAGATTTTCAAGAGTCAGAGTGACCCATAAAGCAAAAATAGCTTCATGGAGACAAAAGAAATAGCAATTGTTCATACTGAATCTCTCCTTTCAAATAATATAAAAGGCTAATTGTAGTTTTTTTATTAGCTAATGCATGTCAGTTTCGTTCACGACTATGACTAGATGTGCGAGCTTTCCGTGAAAGTTCTTCGGCGACTACAAAAATAAACTGCATGAGACATGTCCTAGTTGTGTCAGCACCTAAAATAACTGTGCGGCTCTAAATAACAGTATATATGAAAGCGTAATTCTGTTGACAGCGATTTCCGGGACGCGGTTATTGTTAAAAACACATTTTCCGATGGCCGATCCAACCTCTCACTTGTCTATCACTCCATTTCTGTCTTAGATGGGTGATTCAGAGGCGGTCTCTTCACACCATCTCCATTGTCATTCCTCTGTTTGAATCCATTTACACCCTCACCAATGGTCTTGTGTTCGGAGCTGCCGGTTTTCACGCATGCTGATGAAGCCACTGTGTCGGCTGGGGCGGGAGACTGTTGGCTGCCTGGGGGAGGAGTATGAGGTAGGTGTAGGAAATGCAAGTAAACACATTAAGCCCACAGGGCTCCAGCCGTGTTTAGGGTGAGATCAGGAGATCAGGAGGGCCAACAGCTACCCCGAAAGAGTTAGAGCCTCTGTTAGAAACATCAGCCCCTTCCCCCAAAACCTTTGTCCCAAATGCGGCTCAAAGCTGATTGAGTGTGTGGAGACTCAGCTTTGGTTAATAGACTAAACCAAAGTAGGCCAGCTGCCGTGCCGATGTGTTTAAACAACTGCTATGGCTGCTTGCTTTAAGCGAGCTTCAGGGTAACTGGAGCATAAGAGAGATGGGAGTTCAACACATGCAGACAGACAAACCCACATTTAAACACACTTTTTGTTCAAAAAGAGATGCTTAAATGTATTGTTCATCCACCTCAGGATGTGAAAGTAAACGTTATATGTGCTGTTTTTATTTTATGAGCAGTAAATTTTGCAACCCTGCTACCAAACTTTTGGGACACAGGTTAGTTGTTCTCTACAAATAAAGTAAATCCTACACTATAATAAATGCTGGGTTAAAAACAACCCAAGTTGGGTTTGAAAATAGACAAACCCAGCGGTTGGGTTAAATGTTTGCCCAATGTGCTGAGCAGTTTTATTTAACACAACTATTGTTTAAAGGTTACTATATGACTGGCTTAAAATGAACCCAAAATCAGAGTCATAATTGACTCTTCTCAAAGTTTGATTGACAGGCGATCTGACCAATCATAACCCTGAATCCGCCATTTTTTCCGACAAAGCAGTCAGGGGAGTTAGTAGATTAACGTTGGTGAACTTGAACTTGAAAAATTGACCACAAATTGAAAACAACATTCCTTCTGATGTTCATTCATGTTTATTTGATGCTATAAATGAACTAGTATGAAGAGATGATCGCTTCACGAGGAGCTACAGCGATCTGTCACCACACATTAAACACACACTAGACGCTATTTATTGATTAAACTTCTTTAAAAATGAACAATATAACAATATATTAAATATGAAATGGTGTCCTCTTTGCTCCACGATGTATTTTTCACTGCATGAGAACATGATGTGTGGCGTGAGAGCGCATGGCTTGTCGGACATAGCAACAGTAACTAAAGGGGGCGGGTCTTTGCGAAGGGTCATTTAGAGGCAACAATAATAATCAAAAGGCTTATTAAGATAAGATTTATTAAGGTTTGAGAATGAGATTTATTAATAAGCAGTTTAATAATATTTTTAAAATTATTATTCATTAAATAAATATTTTAGGTTCATTTCAAGCAAGCAATACAGCAATTTTTAAACAATAGTTGAGTTAAATAAAACTACCCAGCAGGTTGGGCAGACATTTAACCCAACCACTGGGTTAAAACAACCCAAACTGCTGGGTTTGTCCATTTTCAACCCAACTCGGGTTGTTTTTAACCAGCATTTTGTAATTTATTATAACCTTTCTACCCAGAGTTTATAAGTAAAAGGTTCTAATAAATTCTAAACTTCCTATATTGGGTAACAGAGCTGGCTGCAGATTCGGTCTAAATTGTCAGTTGAATAGCCTGATGAATGTTAATTTTTATATTTTGTATATTCTTGTTATTTTCTGAGTGTCACAATGTGATTTAATGTTACATTTTGCCACCTTGTAATTGACACTTTGCAAAGACCCGTTTGTTACTGTTGCTTTGTTGCTTTTGCCATGCGCTCTCACGCCACACATCATGTTCTCACGAAGTGAAAAATACATCCTGGAGCAAAGAGGACACTGACAACGTATGAAAGTTTCATATGTAAAATATCGTAACTTTTTAAAGAAGTTTAATCAATAAATAGCGTCTAGTGTGTGTTTAATGTGTGGTGACAGATCGCTGTAGCTCCTCGTGAACCGATCATCTCTTCATACTAGTTCATTTATAGCATCAAATAAACATGAATGAACATCAGAAGGAATGTTGTTTTCAATTTGTGGTCAATTTTTCAAGTTCAAGTTCACCAACGTTAATCTACTAACTCCCCTGACTGGGTTATGATTGGTCAGATCGCCTGTCAATCAAACTCTTTGCGAAGGCTCAATTATGAGGTTTGAGGAAATTTTGAGATATTGAGCTTCAAAGTTTTTGCATTCCATTCAACTTTGTAGATGTTTTCTAAATAAAAGAACCCAAAATGTACACAACATAAAAAAACATCCCGATGTAAATAAGTTGTCACAGAACAAGAATATGTGAATCACTCAATTTTGACAAAGATAGAGCCTTATAATTCCAAAGTGACGGTTTGTTAATGTAATAATATGTGTTAAGAGCACAACTAAATGTTTTAGTCATTAAAATAATTCATGTTTTGTCATTTTAATTGCATTTCAGTAAGATCTAACACATTAGTTTGGTTGCATTTGTTTTGAATGTGTTGAAACTGCCATACGTATTCGCTTTAGTTGTGTCTTTCTTACTTTCTCTCACGTATCAGACACACAGAGATAAACCACTGCCCTCTTCACCTAGTTGAGAGCTACCTGTAGGACAATTATTAAGCCAAAGACAGTGTAATGTGTGATGTTGGAGTGTATTTCAGCACTTACTGTATTTAAGCAAGTCTGCAGTAGATAAAGAGTGTTTACTGTGGACACTAAACCTGCACAGCAATCAAATGCGTTTCTTTTTTAATTAACATACAGTGCACACTGAATGCCTTGCCCAGACTGGGACAGTCTCCATTCCTTTGCTTTCAGTGAAACCTGTGTTACCCAACCATGTGGTTTCTGAAGGTCTGGCAACCATGCCTATGTGAACTTATATTCTTGGACTAACAAGACACCACTGTGTCCTTGAGAATACTTTCACAGACTATTAATGCTGCGTTCTCGGCGTGCCGTAATTACAGGATGAAAACATGTGATGTTCTGCTCATTCTCTGACTTGGAATTATGCATTTCCCCGGCAACAATATCAATGATACAGCGGTCACATGGTACAAGTCGGAAGTCTCATTAGGATTGTAAGTTTTACGAGGACGTTCACTCTTTTTTACAAGTCAACTATATCACGCTAAAAAATGCTGGGTTAAAAACAACCCAAGCTGGATTAAATATGGACAATCCAAGCGATTGGGTTGCTTTGACCCAGGTTTGTTTAGTTAAATGTTTGCCCAACATGCTGGCCAGTTTTATTTAACTCAACTATTGTTTAAACATTACTATATGTCTGGCTTAAAATGAACCCCAAATAGGTTAGAAATTAAAAATCAGACACACAATTATGCAATTAGGCAACAATAACGATCAAAAGGTGGACATTTATTAATAAGTCATTTGATTAAACATATTTTAATTATTATTTATTACATTTTTTTTAATAAATGTTCATTTCCAACCTATTTGGGGTAAATTTTATGTGAGCAAAATAGTTGAACAATAGTTAATAAAAGAGCATTTAACCCAACAGCTGGGTCAAAACAGCCCAATCGCTGGGTTTGCCCATTTTTAATCCAACTTAGGTTATTTTTAACCCAGCATTTTTTTTTAGAGTGTACTGATATCTATATTAGCATCCAGGCTAGTGGATCATTTCGTTCCAATGATATCGTTTTTCTGTGCCGTTATCATTACAGTTATCGTCTTTGGTATGAGAGCGCCTTAATTCCAAACAAACATTTCACAGAAGTCCTGAAAACCTCTGGATGCAGTATAGGTCATAAACCGCGCCCTCTCCATAAAATGGGATGTGAGATTAACTAAACAGTCAAACTGCACGTCAAAATATTTTTTGGCAGTTTTTATCAGCCTGATGTTAGTTCAAGTGTACTGTAAGGGGCCGTTCACATATCGCGTCTTTTCCGCGCGCATATTCATTATATCCTATGTAGGCGCGCGGTAACCGCGCGTAAAATGGAAGCGACGCGGCCGCGGTCCGGCGCGCTCGTTGTTTCCATGCGCGCCTGTGCCGCGGCGAGATGAAAACATCTCAACTTTTCAGAATGCCGCAAGTGCACCCAAACACTGCGGGAGTTTTTCTTCACCATAAATAAACCCTGTACAAGAGCTACTGCAAACTACAAGAGCTACTTTTCGGTGATGGGAATCCATTTAAACTTCTGCGTAGTAGTGGAGAGTGTTGTTCATGGTTGCATAGCAAAAGCGCTTGCAAAAGAAGGAGGAAGCGACGCGGCCGCGCTTTCCACGCGTTTTTAGGCGCGATATGTGAACGGCCCCTAACACAGTTCTTAAGTACGGGAAGAAGGAGGCGGGAACCGGCGAACATTCGACGTCATTTTAATCAAATAAATAAACAAACAATAAAACGATAGTAAAATAAACATAAACATAATAAAACAACATAAAATCCAGGCCTGGTCCTCTTTCGTCCTTCACTGTAGTCGCTCCTCTTTTATGCTTCCGGAGCTCCTCCGTGAGAGATACGAGACCGGTGCGCCGAGCAGCTGACGCTCATTATCTCTCGCGTCACCGGCCTCGCGCCGTTCCCTCACGGCTTCTCGCCCGCCCCGCTCTTCACATGTACATTCTTTAAATAAGTTTAGTTTTAATTAGCTGCTTTATTCCATAAAACCACAGGTTTTGACACGGTGATTGACAGCTTCTCTGAGCAAAGTCGTCACTGAAGCACATTTTTCTGGATCTTTGGGAGGAGATTGAAGCCGACATAATGAGTTGTTCTGCAGTTTTAACTGATTCTGCGGGGATCTTGACTCGGGCTCCGAGTTCACTTGACTCGAGACTCAAGATGTCAGCGCCATATTAGCACACCGGCGGCTTCACTTACTCCAATGGACGAGAGTGAAGATGCATCTTTTTTTTTTAAAGTCTATGATTCCAAACTGCATTATGTCAGCCCATAATTTTGTTAAATATAATAAATCACAACTGTCCATTTTAATGAAAGCCGTATTACGTCTCTGTTAGGAATCTTCCCTTGGCACAGGAAACCTATTACAAGTTCCTCACCACACTCCGCCAGTGTGCCCCTGATGACGGATGGCATTTCACAATAACCTGCCAGCGCTCCAGTGACGCAAAGTTGTTTTGATGTTGCTATTTGATCTTTCTTACAATGTGGTGGAAGAAACCGAGCAAGCTGCTGAAAATGTCAGCTGCGCATTATTCTCCACACTACGAGAGAAATGAAGAAATAGGGATGTGCATCAGGAAGAACAAAAAAGCTAAAAAAGAATACTGTCTACAGTTAAGTGACCTTTTCAACAGAGGCGAGAAGTTGTGGCGAGGTGATGTTACTGTCACCTCTGATAAAAGACGGCAGTGATTGGCTTGTAAAGGTTTCAAGCACGCCGTACTCACAAAGAACACATTATGTCTGATCGAGTATGTCATGAGTGCTTCGTGTCATAACAAATATTAAAAGTTCTCGGAAACTATAACTGTGAATTGAACGTTTTGTTACCTGTGAGAGATGATATTGAGGATATAAACATTAAAAAATAAGGAAACATGACAATAAAGGTGGACAATAAAAAAGTAGACATCCTGTCTTAAAAAATAGACAGCCATCAGCATGCTGTCAAATTTCCACTGACCTTTAGACCATGCCTTCCGCAAAACACACGCACAGCGATTATGGTTATCCGGGATCAACCGTTTCAACTTCATCATTGAATATTCAATCACTGTGATGGCTTGCATGGAAGGTCAGTAATCCTATCACTGACTGTCGTTAGAGGTAAAGATAATTATCGGCTGACACTATACTCAGACACAAGAAAGATTCCCGTCCCTGCAGCGGAGGTGTGGGGTCATTCCCAAATGCATCCATTTTATGTGAAATCTTATCACGCATTGAGTCTGCCTGCTTCACTGCACATAGGCTTATTATTGACACAGACATGAAACATGTTAACGCAGCAAATTCTAATGGGTGAACTTTAATCATCATAATATTCACTTATTGTGGATTGCACAGTTGCAGGTTTAGGTTTTAGCCTTAAAGCAAAATACAAGTTAAGCTCAACTGCGACATAATGTTGATTACCACAAAAAAAAATGATTATGACTCATTGGCCATTTTCTTTTCTTTCTTTTTTTTTTTAAAAAAAGAAGCAAAATCAAGGTTACAGTGCAATTTTTACTGAAGTATATTAGCGCCGATTTGTGAAAGATTTTAAAGCTGGTGATTTTCTAACGCACTTACATGAAAGCTGTATTTGTAAGCATCATGTAAAACTTACCTGGTTTAAAATGAGTGAAATTTCATTATTGAATACATAAATATCTAATTTCTCTTCTGAACGAAAACTCTCACTGACCATTCTTGGGCATTCAAACCTCAAATTGTAGAGTCGAAAGGGGAAAGCGACAGAGCTTGTGATCCGAATCATATCCAGCAGCATATATGTGACCCTGGACCACGAAACCAGTCATGAGTTGCACGGGTATATATTGGCCAACATTACATTATGTGGGTCAAAATTATTGATTTTTCTTCTATGCCAAAAATCACTAGGATATTAAGTAAAGATCATGTTCCATGAAGATATTTTGTAAATTTCCTACTGTGAATATATCAAAAAAAAAATTCGTGTTGCTAAGGACTTCATTTGGAAGGCGATTTTCTCAATATTTTGATTTTTTTGCACCCTCAGATTCCAGATATTCAAATAGTTGTATCTTACGGTGGCCGAGAGAGCTCAAAGCGCTGCAAATAATAAAACACATGCAAATAAAAAAAAGCACATGCAAATTAAAAAAAAGCACATGCAAATAAAAAAAAAACATGCAAATAAAAAAAAAAACCGTGATCATCAGTTTGACAACACATGTGCTGCAAATCATCACAACACATGCAAACACAAAAACGCGCTGCATATACAAAAAGCGCTGCAAATAGCACAAACCACAACGGAAATGTTTCAAGGGGGACCCCAAAAAGTGACGGACCCTACTAGGAAGACCGTCCAAAACCAGTTCAACTCACCCTTCACTTATTCACTAATCCCTATATAGTGAACGGCATTTGAGTGCACAATGTGTTCACAATCATTAAATACTATAAAAACTGCAAACAAAAATAAACAACTGTACATTATTTAATGTATTTATTATTTTTAATAAAGTGTTTTTCAGTTTGCTAGAAGCTCACGCTCACACATTAGTACGCTACAGATGATTAACGAATATTTTTAAATCATCCACTAAATGATCATCTCTTAAAGTTTAATGAGTTCACAACAATGCCACATATTAAAACACTTTTCTGTTAGTGAAACACATTACATGGAGTTAATGCCTACATAATATATTTTAATATTTTTTAGTTTGTGCTGTTGTCAAGTAGGGTCCGTCACTTTTTGGGGTCCCCCTTGAAACATTTCCGTTGTGGTTTGTGCTATTTGCGGCGCGTTTTTGTGTTTGCAGCGCGTTTTTGTGTTTGCATGTGTTGTGAGGATTTGCAGCACATGTTGTAAAACTGATCACGTTTTGTTTTTATTTGCATGTGCTTTTTTTAATTTGCATGTGTTTTATTATTTGCAGCGCTTTGAGCTCTCTCGGCCACCGTAGTATCTCGACCAAATATTGTCCTATCCTAACAAACCATACATCAATGGAAAACCCATTCAGCTTGATCAAAAAATTGACCCTTCTGAATGGTTTTGTGCTCCAGGGTCATATATGATAGTTAAAGGTGCAGTAGGTAATCTGAGAAATGCTAACGTTAGCCTGCTAGCATTGAAAGCATATGATCCCTGCAAATCGCCATCCAAAGCCACGCCTCCTCCACATCACATGACCAGAGCGATGAGAAAACTTTACAGGACAGTGAGTAACTTTGAAAACATAAATAGTTTCTGATTAGACGCTGCTGTCGTCGAGCTAATTCGTAAAGGTGCACAAACTACATAATGCGTTACAATCAAAACACATCGAAATTGAATCATACCATGGCATCATCTTTCAGACGTTTATGAACCCACCCAACTTGAACTTGGGTATCAAAAGTTTCCCAGCAGTAAGTATGACTTAAGAGGGCATTTACGTCCAATTTTCTTATTTAGAATAATTCCATTAGCAGATTGTGACGAGCAGGGCGGGCGAGAGCCGTGAGGGAACGGCGCGAGGCCGGTGACGCGAGAGATAATGAGCGTCAGCTGCGTGCTACACCGGTCTCGTATGTCTCACAGAGGAGCTCCGGAAGCATAAAAGAAGAGCGACGACAGTGAAGGACGAGAGAGGACCAGTCCTGGACTTTATGTTGTGTTTTATTTTGTTTGTGTGGGCGGCAGTCGCCGTGAGGAACTGTCGCCATTTTACTTTCGTTTTATTGTTTGTTTATTTATTTGATTAAAAATATGTTGAATGTTCGCTGGTTCCTTCTTCCCGTTCCATTGAACTCTGTTACACAGATGATGGCAGCATGATTCTTCTGTTAAAATATGTGTTTTATTTAATCCATAGAATCAACATTAAGTGCATTTGATTGAGTTTAACTTCTAATAAACTCTGTTTGAATGCATATATTGATTTGAACTACTGTAATCACAGGGACTTTACATATTGTTTCATTAGGCGTCTTGTTCACTCTATCCTTGTAGGTTAAATGACAAGTATTCTACATTCTGTGTAGAACTAGTGTAGAGTAAGTAAACCAGGCTGGACATGTGGTAACAGGCTTCGTTTCTTCACGCTCATGTTGAGGTGACTGGACTCGTCGTGAAACCCAAATGTGTGACCATCTGTGCTTATGTTGCTGTACTGCCATCTCTCTATTACAGCCCGTAGGCTCACATAACAGTTTCCATTCATAATAGCACATGTATTGCGTAACAGCATTAAAATATACCTCAGCTTCATACAGAGCCCCACCTCCCGTGTTCGACTAAGCATTATATTGATCAAAAAGATGCATGAAAATCAATTTCTCACTTTTGACTTAATTTTAGAGTCCTCCGTGCTAAAAATATCAGATTTTCATGGATCCACGCAGAGCATGTTCCAGTCTGCAGCCCAGTAAAGTAAGGCTTATATGCTTTTTGATGATGGATGAGCATTCCCTCGGGCCAATGTCAGTGAGAGGAGGCAACACGGCTTATGTAATGTTTATGCTGTTTTTTGCCAACAAAAAAAGAGTTAGATCTATGTAAGCACTCCTCCATGTTTTGCATGTCATTTGACTCCTCAAAAACATTTATTATAAAACATATTTGTCAATAGCGTACCAATCTTATGTTATGCCATTAGGAACTTCTTTGATCTGTTCACTGAAGCAGATGATCAGTTTTGTTCAGTTGGCAGAATCTACCATTTAATAGTTTGAGGTATTATATATTTTGGGTTCTTTTTACAGTCATTTTTAAACAAATAAAACTGTCCAGCAAACATTTAAACTAACAGTGCATTTTCAACCCAACTTGGGTTGTTTTTTAACCCAGCAATTTTTTCAGTGTAGGATTTCTGAAGGATCACGTGACACTGAAACTTGGAGGAATGATTACGTTTTTAAAAAATATTAAAATAGAAATTTAAAATTCTAAAAAAAATTAAAAAAAATCACAATACTAGAATTTTTACTGTATTTTTGGCCAAATAAATGTAGTCTTGTGACACTTCTGTGAAACACTTTTCATTTTCTAGCGTATAAAGGCACTTCCTAAGTAAAATAAAGATCTAATGAAAATGTGTCATTATGCTGTAAATGTTTCATCAAAGCAACAAAGGCACTCAACGCTGTTCTATTGTCAATACAGTCATGGCTAAAGGGCTTTCAGGCATGACACACAGCCTCTCATATGTTGTTTTTGTTTAACTATACTTCTCTTATGAGGTAAAAGTATTCAACACTGCTATTGCCTATTATTATAAAAGCTGATTGGGCACTTTTTATGTGATGCAGCTATCCATGTGGCCATTTCTAATGAGCACTTACCATCCCATTCATTGAAGAGAGAACATTGAATGTTGCATGGCAACCACAAAGAGCACTTTCCTTAAAAAGTAGCTGTTGGTGTAATCGGCACTTGTTTCAAAGTGTATGCATTAACCAGATTAGCTACACAGCGCTATTGTAATTCACTCTATTAAAGAATATCTGGAGTCAGAGAGCTGATAACCTCTTCAAAGGGACATAACCGTGCTTTCCGGATTCTGAAAAGGGGGATTTTTCTGTCAGTCTGATAAACAACAGACTGGAAGAACCAAAGTCTTAAGTAATAGAAATGTTAGTCAAATGATATTCTGAGTGCCACAGAGGGAACATTCTGTCCAACGGCGTCTTGAAAACATGCTACACAACAAAGTGTCTTTAATCTAGATTTTAGTGGAAGGGCAGGGAAACATGTTGAGAGGGAGGAGAAAGGGTTGCTATTGGGGAAAGGTTCCTCAGACAATACTGCCCCCTACTGTTCGAAACAAGAATGGACTTTTGAGAGAAGTGTGCATGATTTGCTGCTTGTATAAACTTCCAATCCAAAGGTTTGACACATCTGCCCATTGTCCTCCTTAATATTTTCCACATTTTAGAATAATAATAAAGTCATCAAAACTATTAATGGAAATTTTGTGTTCAGATATTTTAATTCTTAACTCAACGTCGCCATCTTGTGTGTATATTACAGCTCCGCACACACTGGACATTCTCTTCAAAGATGGATAAACATAGATTAATCATTAGCTGATGGGCCGTTATGCGTCCGCCATATTGGGACGGTCAAAGTCGATCCGTCACCACTGTGCGTCTGCAACCTTATTATACGTTTGTAGGAATATCTATATGCGATAGACTTCAGCGGATGCTTTTGGTAAACTAACACAATCCAACAACGACGGCAACATTAAAGTTTAAATGGAATAGTTTAAAAGCCTGTAACATTGAGTAAATACTTATAGCCTAAAAACAGAAACCAATACATTCTCACCTGTGAGAGGTTATCAAAGTTCTTCAGGAATGTCGATGTCCGCACTATTTTACAACCAGATGCTATTTAATGTTGTGGTTTTATTATACAAACTCATTGATTTTAACCGTGAGTGACGAAAGCGTCGAAAATGACCTTTCCAAGATGGCGGATGCGTCGATGCGGTTGAATGTGGCGTCTAATGATTCTCTCAACCAACTTCTTGAGGTGCATCCTGAGTCTATGTTGACTTCAGTTATTTGATGCTGTGGGCTATATGTAAGCATTTTATATTTGCATATTTTAGCCTATATTATTTCTGTTTATTTTTAGAAATCATTTAAACGATGAAATGTCTAAAAAAATCAGCATTCAATAGCTTTTTTCTTAAAAAAATGTAATAAAAAATACACTACACTTTTAGTTTGAGCTCTGTAAACTTTCATATACTATTCTATATATTAGTTCCATGAGATGGTACATGGAAATTTACTTTAGAATCAAACTCCACCTGTTTAATAGTCACTCATCATCATACTATATCCTTACCTTTGAGACGCCAGTAAACCAAAAGTAAAAAAACGAATAAATAAAGATGACACAGTTTCAAAATGACCATTTATTTTTTCTTCTTTTCTTTTTTGTAAAAGAACTTAAATACTGCTAGATTTGCCTTTTACACAATTATATTCCATAAAACATTTTTTCTTTCAAATTTGTTATAAATTAAAATGATATGCATGCAATTTTGCATTTCCATCTTTAATTTTCAACTTTCACAAAAAAAGGAAAAAAACGGACACATTTTTAATTCTTTTTATCTGGAGCTCAGATGAAGCTGCTGTGAAACGGGAGAGAGCGGGGATCATGGAAAGGGATGAACGACGTTCCGGTTTTACAGAGAAGTTCCATCTGATTGTCTCAGGCAGAAAATATTTCAGTTTTTTTTGGGCATCGACTGCCAAATTCCTCATGTTCATTCATCCTCATTATATAATTAACAGAGAAGCATGCTCATAGACAAATGCATACAGAATGTACTCGTTGCGGTCCTTCGTTTTTCAGAGTTTATTTTTTCCTTAAAATTGACTCTTTTGAAAATGCACAAACTAGCATAAATCAATAAGGCGAGAATATGCAGGCGAGGAAATCCATGGTTTGCCAAGGCCTTGTGTCTGCAAGTTCCAGGTCCAGGTGTGAACTGCGTCCGTATGTTGAGGATCTACCTGTCCTTGGCCGGTCCCGTTTCACACCTACGAGCAGAATAACGACACTTTGCGGGTTTAGTTTTGTAGTATTTGAGATGCCAGTGAGGAGGAGGGCTGAAGTGGGCCGGACGGCAGCTGCTCCAGTTGGCAGGGTGGAGAACAGCGTGCCAGTCGCTCCTAAAGGATCCAAGCTAAACTAACCTTTACGTTAAGTGCTGAGGACGTTGACGGCCTTTTTAAGACCAATCAAGCACCCTTGAGAAAAGATGGATCTATCTAAATTACAGCGTACCATCGTTTCTGACGAAAACGAATCATAAAAATGAACGCTCGCTAACTCTACCGAGGACTAGATCACTGCGACACTTTTGTTCGGCATTCCTATGTTACGCATCTCTCTCTTTACACTAGAAAATAATGCCTGGCAAGAAATGGGTCCGTGGGACTGGATGCGGTGCGTCATGCTAAACTGCACGGATGAGTGGCTGTCTGCGGCTGAATCTAAGAGTCCTGCTGTTGTGTGGAAATTCCTCGGCCTAAGATTTCGAGGCTTTGGAAAACTATTTAAGATTCCATTTCTGTAACAAAAGACAGCTGGCAGTAGGTTTGCGTCCCATTATTATTGAAATGTTCCAGTTTGGCAGCCACTTTCCCGCGTATTGGTCTGTCCGCTCAAGTTATGCACTAATGACGAGGGAAGCATGCGGTCAGGTAACATGCTGGCAATAATGACATAAAGACTATCTGAGCTCCTTATTCGGTTTTCAGGGATCCTGTATACACCCTTTGATTCTCTGCTATTGCTAGCTTCACAGAATATTTGCTTTTAAGGGCCAACCAATCATTCAATTCCATTTTGAAGTTAAATGGTTGCTTGGTAGAAGGAAAACCTGCCTTTTTGCAACAGAATAGACCGAACGAAAAGTCAAGAAGCGTATTAACATGTGAAGGCATAACAACTGTCTCCAATTGCATGTTAAAAGGTCCTCTTTCCCCACGCCGAGCCTCGTGTAAGCGGGTGGAAATGCAGGCTTTGGTCAGATGGCGGAGGTTCAGGAGGGGCTAAACAGGTCCTGCTTTGTAGCTCAAGAAACCCTAACAAAAGGAAAACGTAATGGAAGATGTATACAATTCTGGACAGAAGCCATCTTGGCTCTGTGGCTCAGGCTTGGAGGACGAAACGGGGCAGGGTGGCTCAGAGCCGGTGTCGTGAGTCCTGGCTGTAGCTGCCCGGGGAACTGCGATTGCGGTGGGGCTTGTAGGTGTCCTGGTAGGGGTCCTGGTAGCCCTGCTGCTCTTCCATGTAGTGGTGGTCTCGACCGCTGCCGCCGTGCTGCGAGCCGGAGGAGCCCCGGTTTCGTCCCTTGTGCGCTCGCTCGTTGTGGTAGTTCTCATCTGAGGTCATCAGGTTGCGCCGTTCGTTGGGGGTGGAGTTGTCCCCGGTGTGGTTGGCGTGCCGTGTTTTTTGTCCCTGTTGATTCTGATGTACAAGCACCAAAGAAAGTGAGAGGCAGCAATTGAAGGGATAGTTATGGAAGCTTGTTTCCGCCACTGAATGAAAAAGGCACGATTGCGACTTTATCTCGCAGTTCTGACTTTTTTTTCTCAGAATTGTGTGAAATAAACTCGTAATTACTTGCTATAAAGTCAGAACTTGCAATTCTGAGAGAAAAAGTCTTTTTTCCCCTCAGAATTGGACTTTGTAATTCGCCATTGCAAGTTTATATCTCACAATTGCGAGAAAAAAGTCAGAATTGTGAGTTTATATATCGCAATTCCGACATTATAACTCACAATTGACCCTTCGCCGGCAGTTTGATTGACAGGCGATCTGACCAATCATAACCCAGTCAGGGGAGTTAGTAGATTAACGTTGGTGAACTTGTACGTGAAAAATTGACCACAAATTGAAAACAACATTCCTTCTGATGTTCATTCATGTTTATTTGATGCTATAAATGAACTAGTATGAAGAGATGATCGGTTCACGAGGAGCTACAGCGATCTGTCACCACACATTAAACACACACTAGACGCTATTTATTGATTAAACTGCTTTAAAAAATTATGATCCATTAAATATGAAACTGTTTCTGTCGACATTTGTATTTTTCACTTCGTGAGAACATGATGTGTGGCGTGAGAGCGCAACAGTAACTAAAGGGGGCGGGGCTTTGCGAAGGGTCGATTGCGAGTTTATATCACACAATTCTGAGAAAAGTCAGATTGGGAGATAAAAAGTCACAATTACCTTTTTATTTAGTGGTGGACACGAGCTTCCATAGATAGTTCACCCAAAAATGAAAATTATGTCATCATTTGTTCCACACGTGTATGAATTTCTTTCTTCTGCTGAACACAAAAGAAGATATTTTGAAGAATATGGGTAACCAAAGTGTAAGTGAGTTCCATAGTACGAATAAAAAAATGCAGAAATTTGGTGATTGACATTCTTCAAAATATCTTTTGTGTTCAGCAGGAGAGAGAAACTTATACAGGTTTGGAACAAACGATGACAGAATTTTCATTTTTGGGTGAACTATACCTTTAAGAGTTGTTTTTCTATACACTACCATTCAGAAAGAAATTAATACTTTTAAGCAAGGATGCCTTAAATTGCTCAAAAGAGACAGTATAAACTTAAAAAAAGATAACACAGGAACACTTTTCAAGCAAAACATTGTGGGAAAACACTTTAAAGGGATAGTCCACCCAAAAATGGAAATTCTGTCATCATTTTCTCACCCTCAAGTTGTTCCAAACCTGCATGAGTTTCTGTATTCTGTTAAACACAAAGGAAGATATTTTGAAGAATGTGGGAAACTGAACAATTCTGGGGCACCATTGATTATCATAGCATTTTTTTTTCTACTATGGAAGTCAATGGTGCCCCAAAGCGGCCTGGTTACAAACTTTCTTCAAAATATCTTCCATTGTGTTTAACAGAATACAGAAACTCATACAGGTTTTGAACAATTGAGGGTGTGTAAATGATGACAGAATTTTCATCTTTGGGTGAACTATCCCTTTAACTTTCAAACAGATATAATCAAAACTAAGACAAAAGTATTTGGATATTTAGTTGTGATGAGCTACACCTGGGTTACTCTGCTGGGAAGGACACCTACGCAAATTTATAGGGAACTTAAAAATTACCTTGGTTAAAAGTAATTACAAAAACTAGCTCAGAAAAGTGATGTTTTGGAAAATTAATACATTAAGGCCCAGTTTCACAGACAGGGTTTAGCCTAAGCCAGGATTAAGCCTTAGTTCATTTAAGTAGCTTTAATAAACATTCACTAGAAAAACATTACTGGTGTACATCTTGAGACAAAACAACGGCACAGACATATTTTCCAAGATGTGCGAGTACAAGTTGCTTTAAGCTAAAACCGCTGAAACATGCATTTTAGTCTAGGACTAGCATAAACCTTGTCTGTGAAACCGGGGCCAAGTGTCCAAATATTTTATACGCCCACTGTATAAGGTAGTTGACATGTTCTGCAATGACATACTTAAAATTATTTTATACATTTTGCTAATAATTAAAAAAAAAAAAATTATATATATTCAGATTTTATGGCCTTTTTTATTAATTAAGAGACTAAATTAAATAATGACATAAAAACTTTGTCACGCTACAGGACTATTTCAAATGAACTAGTGATTAACCAGATTGAGGTGACTTTTCCTCGCACATTCATAAACATTTTGACCAGATATCTTGGTGCTGATTAAAAAAAGTCTACGGACACATTATGTGTTAAAAGCCATCTGTGTGTGTGACTGCGCACCTGCAAGCCGGATATGGCAGAGGTGGTGTAAGGGGCCAGGGCAGCAGGGCCGAGGTTCCTGCCCAGCAGCGGGTTGAGCGGGGTGCTGCTGGAGGTGTGGGTGGCCTTCCAGTACGCCTCAAGATACTCAGCCAGGTGCTCGCATGCGTCCTCCAACTGATTCTCGTCCAAGATGATGTCAAACATCTCCTGTTAAAAAGGAACACCACACACAAATGCATTCAGAAATGGGAAACACTTTGTTTTGAAAGTCCACATTAGACATTTAACCAAGTAGCTTTGCAACTATCAGTCATTAGAGCAGTGTTTCTCAAACTTTTTCAGCCCAAGGACCACTTTATCTTCCAATTTTTTTCTGAGGACCACCTAACAGAATCCCACTCTAACACGCCCCCCAAAAACAACAAAATAGGAAAAGGATAAACTAAATTTAAGTTTAATATGCAACTGTTTCAAGTCAAAAACTAATTATTCAAACACAAATGCAATGATATGATCCATTTTTTCGTTATTAAAACACACTGAGGTCCACCCCCCCCCGCCCGCGATCCGGTGGTCATCTTTAGGTCATCTTTTCGCGGGCCACTAGGGGGCGATGGCGGACCACACTTTAAGAATTACTGCATTAGAGGATTAGTAGACTGTCTCTAACACTTTATTTTAATGCTCCCCAACAGACTCTCTACTGACTACAAGTAACTTTGCAAGTACGTGTCAACTTATTCAACAAACCCTAACACTAACGTAACAGTCTTCTAATAATCTAATGAGAATTAATTGTCATGCAGTTGGAAATGAATCAGAGCTAGTTGACATGTAGTTACCCTAACAAAAAAGAAGTATACTTCAAGTAGTATAGTATACATATATCAAGTATATATTTATATATATACATATATATCAAGTATATAGTATATATATAGTATATTTAGTATACTTAAATAATGTTCAAGTATATTTTAAAGTAGTTTATTAAGTATACAAACTTGCAAGTGTAGTATTTCAATACTGCTTGGAACTAAATGTGCACTTTTTAGTATATAAAAGTATACGTTTACTATATGTGTAACAATAGCAAACTTCCAACTAGTTCACAACTATGTTTCTACATCTGCACTACAAGTGAACTTATAAGTATATTAGTAGTTTATTATTTTAATACTTGTAGTCGCCTATATTTTTTTAGTTTATTAAAGTACTCTTTGAAGTGTACTCTGAGTAAACTAATAATTTTGTAGTTTTATACTAACATCATACTTGTAGTTTACTATTTTAATACTTGTAGTTGCCAATATTTTTTTAGTTTATTAAAGTACTCTTTGAAGTGTACTCTGAGTAAACTAATAATTTTGTAGTTTTATACTAACATCATACTTGTAGTTTACTATTTTAATACTTGTAGTTGCCTATATTATTTTAGTTTATTAAAGTACTCTTTGAAGTGTACTCTGAGTAAACTAATAATTGTGTAGTTTTATACTAACATCATACTTGTAGTTTACTATTTTAATACTTGTAGTTGCCTATATTTTTTTAGTTTATTAAAGTACTCTTTGAAGTGTACTCTGAGTAAACTAATAATTTTGTAGTTTTATACTAACATCATACTTGTAGTTTACTATTTTAATACTTGTAGTTGCCTATATTTTTTTAGTTTATTAAAGTACTCTTTGAAGTGTACTCTGAGTAAACTAATAATTTTGTAGTTTTATACTAACATCATACTTGTAGTTTACTATTTTAATACTTGTAGTTGCCAATATTTTTTTAGTTTATTAAAGTACTCTTTGAAGTGTACCCTGAGTAAACTAATAATTTTGTAGTTTTATACTAACATCATACTTGTAGTTTACTATTTATATATTATTTTTGCACTTTAAGTATACTTCTATGTTCCTATTTAAGTATTAATTTTATATACTTGAAATATACCTAACTCTTTTACATTTTATTCTAGCTTCTAGCTTTTATCATCACCCTGTGATGTGATGTGGGTAAGTTTCATAAAAAAGCAACATTTTAAACAAAAAGCTGAGAAAACGGCATTCAAAAGATTAAACACAACTACAAGCCAATTACAGTTAGAAAACTTAATTATACTTTAGAAAAGACTGAGTACTTGTATAGTCCAAATATACTTAGACCTTTCTGTCAGTATAAATCAAGAACACATAAGTGTAATTCTACATAAAAAGTAGAATAAAAGTATACTTATTTTTTAGCTTAAAAGAAGTATACTAATAGCACACTTGAATAAATGCCTTTGTAGTAGCATGTCTCAGGTGGGCTATGGAAATAAAGTTACGAACGCATAAAACTGGAGTCGTGTGTGTGTTTATGTCTGTACGCACCGGAGGACACTGTGCTAGTTTATCTGCTGCTACGAGCTGTACATTGAGGTGTTTGCTCTGCGACTTTCCTCTGGACTTGATGAGCCGCTGGAGGACCTACAGGACAGAAGAGTTGGTTACACGGCAAGAACAATCCTTTCTATCAGATTTTGAAGTTTGGTCTTTCTCTAATGAAACACTAAAACCATGACACAAGACTGTCTCTGAATGTCGCACCTTTGGCGAGGACACTTTGACATGGACGATGATGGGTGCTAGTGAAGTCTTCAACAGCTGAGCAGGATGGTTGATGGTGTCTGCATCCAGCACAACCAGCTGGAGTGAGCGAGCTAGTTCAAATATGCGCTCAATCTCGCTCTGTACCTCAGCTGTACACGCATATCACACAGAGAGTGAGATATTACTTTAAAGTTTGCACACTAACAGAACAAAAAAACAATCAGGACTTGGAAGTGACTCGTTTTGACATTTGAGAATGCGGCTGTTGGCTGTATGTCAGATTAAAGTGCCCCTATGTTATTTTAAAAGTTCTTGATTTTATTTTGGAGCTTTACATGCATCCAAGGTCAAAAACACACGTTAATTTTCTCATAATATACATTGAAGGATTTAAACTCTCAAAGTGTCTGAAAAGGATTCAGTCTCTCTAAACCACTCCTTTCCGAGAGCCTGCTCTGCTCTGATTGGTCAGATGGCCCAGTCTTGTTGTGATTGGTCTACCGCTTACAGAGTTTGTCGGTAATGAAGCGCCTATTAACATATCTGAATTTCAGCTCCGGAGGCTTCCTCGGTGCTTGATACACAGTGATACGAACGTTATCCATATCATAATCGAGTCCTCATCCTTTTAAAGTTCATGCAAAGTGGATTTGCACATTTCACAGAAAACAGCATCTTCTCAACATGGCGACAACAAAAATCAAAGTCTTCCGGTGTCAGCTACAACTAAAGTGTTTGAGGGCGTAGTTTACGGGCATCCAATGAAGACCATAGGCTGGCATTATGCAAATTTTTGACTAACCTACATAGGTTCTTGCAGGAATTAAAATTTCCTGATAATTTACTCACCCACATGTCATCCAAGATGTTTATGTCTTTCTTTCTTCAGAAATTATGGTTTTTGAGGAAAACATTCCAGCATTTTTCTCCATATAGTGGACTTCACTGGGGTTCAACAGGTCCAAATGTCAGTTTCAGTGCAGCTTCATGATCCCAGACGAGGAATAAGAGTCTGATCTAGAGAAACCATCGCACATTTTATAAAATTTATACACTTTTTAACCACAAATGCTTGTCTTGCACTGTGATGCGCCACACATTATGTAATCATGTTAGAAAGGTGAGCATTTGTGGTTAAAAAGTGTATAAATTTGATAAAATGTCCGATGGTTTCTCTAGATCAGACTCTTATTCCTCGTCTGGGATCATGTAGATCCTTTGAAGCTGCACTGAAACTGACATTTGGACCCTGTTGAACCCCAGTGAAGTCCACTATATGGAGAAAAATCCTGGAATGTTTTCCTTGAAAACCTTTCTTTTCAACTGAAGACATGTTGGATGAGACGAGGGTGAGTAAATTATCAGGAAATTTGAATTCTGAAGCGAACTAATCCTTTAAGATTAGAATTACTGACGACTGTTTCAGGCAGTCCGGACTCGGTTCTTTCTTTTCAGAGTCAAGTCACCTTTATTTTTGTAGTCTTTTATACAAAACGGATTGTTTCAAAGCAGTGACCGACCGGAAAAGAGTGATTCAATGATGCAAACAGTTGAATTCAGCTGTAAAACAGCTCTAAAAAGAAAATCATGTCATTGTTCAGCTGAAGTCAGTTCAATGTTGGGCAATAACTTCATATATCGTGGACTTTGATCTCTGAAAATTTGCAGACCTTTTATATTTACAAACGGCTAAATTACACACTAGATGAAAGGTAATGTCTGAAAAAGCATAACAGGGGCACTTTAAATTTAACCTGGGATATTTGTTTAATACTGTGTCTTACCCAGACTGGATCTGGTGTTTGAGCGCTCAATAATGGCTCTCTTGCTGGGATTGTTAAGCACTGATCTCTTCGCCAGTGAGATGTCTGCCGTCACACGTGTGATAGTTATCCTAGGACGATAAATACATTATCTGTAGTTATATAACAATGACACTGTAATCATCAATAAACCACATTTCTCACTTACCTGCCATCAAACCGGTGTTTCAAGAAGTCAAAAAGAGCTTTCTGCATCATATCAGTGACCTGTACAATAGATATGAAGCATATTTGAGTGTGACTTAAAGCATCTAACATGTATGTTTATGCATGTTTATATAATAAAGTCATATTTAAATAATAACAGTTGCTCTGCTTCAAAACAATGTTTTGCATCATGTTTATGCTTATTAGGGAATTCTACTGTAGCTGAGCAACATGCTAACGTCAAACTCCCGCCTACATTTTCCGTAGCTTTGATTCCTTTTCCCATTCATTTTTCTCATAGGGATTTTAAAAAGTCTTTGTTTAAGAGTTTAAAGCGATGAAACAAACCAATCAGCAACAAAGTGAACCACAACGGTTTGAATTTAAAGCAAAGAATGATTCGAAAATCGGACAAAAAGACAAAGGTACAAAACTATGTGATGGCTTTAATCAGAGAAAGTACAATCCCTTGAAGCATTGAAATCTCTCTCTCTGTACTCTGTACACACATATATATATATATATAAACAGTGAGAGAGAGATTTTACATTTACTGCAAAACTATGCATACAAATATTTAAGTAGTTTGAGAGCATGGATAAACTGACTCATTCCCAATGCATCATGGGAGTGGCCGTGTAAAGTGTTCTTTTGGCATTATTTACTTGTGGTGGTTCTCTGATCAGTGGAGATTTATTTACAGAATCATGGGTAACTGTTATGAATCCATCCCGTTGTTCTCCATCCACCTGCCACCAGAGGTCATTCACACTACATTTCCCATAATCCCCTTACCCTGATGTTGATTACGGTCCAGCTGCAACCAATCCAGTTCTCTATTTAAGTTTACCCTCCGACACCTGTTAGTTGCGAAGTATTGTTTCCCGGTAACATTTCTGAGCATTCTCCTTGTCTTGTTTGCCTGTTTCGTGTTTTTTTTTGTGTTTATCTGCCCGCCTTTGACCTATTGCCTGGAAATTTACTACGAGTTTGCCTGTTCCCTACTATTTCTGTTTGCTGTTGAGTTGACCATTGCCTGTCTGACTACGTCTCTGAATAAAGCTGCATTTGGATTTAAATCCGCTGACTCGCTCATCGTTACAGTAACGTAGATTTTCAACTGCTGTTGACTGATCAAGTCAATGAAAAATCAATCATATATTATCAATTACCTATTATTATTAATAATTTTCGACTGATCAATTATTTTAAATGTTGAAATAATGCAGGCTGATGGCTTCAACAAAAGCATATACCATCTATGAACAATCACGTACCTCACCATCTGCAGGAAGCTGGTTATTTTAGTTTATAATGTTTTAAATATGGATATTTTTCATATTTTTACATTTTTTTCATACAAAAACTCATCGCTTCGCTTCAGAAGGCCTTTATTAACTCCTTGGAGCTGTAAGGATCACTTTTATGATGGATGGATGCATCTTTTGGGCTTCAAAATTGCGCCCCTCATTCACTCCCATTATAAAGCTCGGAAGAGCCAGGATGTTTTTAAACATATCTCCAGTTGTGTTCGTCTGAGAGAAGAAAGTCATATACACCTAGGGTGAGTAAATCATGGGATCTTTTCCATTTTTGGGTGAACTATCCCTTTAATTGCACAACTCCTGCCTCATAAATGCACACACTTGTGATTTAAACACCAAGCAGTTCTGTGAATAAATTAAATCCTTGCAATAAAGCAAATCTGCATCTAGTTAGGGCTTATAAATTGCTCATCTCCCTTATTCACTTTCTCAACTTCACTGTCTCGCCTCCTCTTTGTCTCTCGCATGCCTTCTTTCTCTCTCTCTCTCTCTCTCACCGATTTCCTCCCTCCATCACCATTCCAGTTCTTCTCTCCCTTTTCTGTCTCTTTCTAATTTCAAACCGTGCTCTACTTTCTAGCACTGACGTCTCCTGGACCCCGGAAGGTTGTTGCCGTGGCAACGGAGCGGCGGAGAGGAGGAGTATGTTTTTGTTTTCTCTGTGCGAGGAGATGGAGAGACTGGAATAGATATTATATTTTGCTGGCATCAAAAAATGCGCACACAGACAGCAAGCGAGGCATAAACAAAGAACGTCAGCTCTGCGGCCTTGGAGGAGGAATTTTCTGTTCGACGGCATTTCGTACGATGAATTCACCTTGTAAAAACTCTTCAGATCGATCTGTGACAAAAGCATTCGACGATGATACACCTCAACCTTGTTTGAGACGACCCACCTCATATCCTTTCAGGGACGGACCAACCAGCACCACGGGCCTCATGGAAGGCACGACATCATAGGGAGTCACGTGTTCAGTCTGCATATGAGATCATAGGCAAAAAACAGCGATAAGGCCAATGCTTCGTTTTTTTTAAGCACAATGAGTTTTGTTTTACTTGAGAGGAATTTGTGTTTAAGACGGCGGCGATAGCCTCAGTGACTGGACGGGATTCGTCCATCCTCTGGACACACTTACCACTTTCTGTTTCTGCTTGCCTGTACAAAGAGAGGGAAAAAAAAGAAATTCAGAATAAAGTACTGTCAAGTGCTTCGAATTTGAGAAAGCCATTCGTGGTCCACTGTCCCATGCTCACAAGAAGCGGCTCGTTTGATCTCTAGCCTTACGCAGGACAGTGTTGAAGTAAAATCATCCACTGACGAATTGCCTACGATTCCGTTTTATTTTTTCGGGGAGATTCCTGTAACCCCACCCCCATCTCCTAAAGCCCCACCCCCACCAGATCATTGGCTCACCTGATGACATCACATCCCCCAAACTGGAGGAGGAGCTTCCACTGGACTTACTAAAGAAATGAGCAGACAAACAGAGACAGAGATAGAACATTTTTAGTCGGTGTGTTCAAACACACAAGCAGACTACTCTAAATCTCTACATTTAATACTATAATCTCTCATTTCTAACAGCGAATGCATAAAACCTGGTCAGACCCACACTGATTCTACGTCATTGTCCATCTATACCGTGAGCTAGAATTGTAGAATTGTTATCGATAGTCACCTTGGTGCGAGGGTCAGTCATCCGATTTCAAACTGCGAGCTGGTGTCACCTAACCTGATACCCAGTTTTCAACAAATCAAATGTCAAACAATCTCAAAATTCCACTGTATTTTTGTAGTAAACCGCCTCATAATCTGATGCTAAGTCTCTCATCTGGTAGTCTCAGCGTCAGACAGCCCACCCATGGACCTGGTCTGATGCATAATTTATACAAAAATGGCAAGAGCTCTCCAAAATGATAAGATCGAATCTAATTCGCTTCAATGCAGTTTCCGATGTGCAAACATTTTCATCTGTCTACCTGGAAAAAAAGACTTGTTTATGTAGTATCAAGCTGCCGCAATGAATAACGTTTTTGAGGTTCACACTATTAAATCTTTAAAAGATATTACTAAAAAAAGTATATCCTTGTTTATTTTCAGAGTAATGTCTGTATTTTTGTAACACTCTCCACTATTCTTGTATCATTGATTTAACATTTTAAATATTTTCCCATGGTTTTAATTCAAATATTCAAAAAAAACAAAACAAATGATGATTGAATGCTCTGCTTTTTCAAACAGACAGTCGAAGTGGGCGGTTCTTGGCCAGAACAAACTGCACTCTGGACTACATATCGATGCTGATAGCCTGGTTCTGGTACTGAAGCTAAGACATGTAACGAAAGAACAGCGTAGGGTGACCAGACGTCCCGTATTTCAGCTCTATTTTTAGTGTCCCGACCTCCCGACTTATTAAGAAAAAATCATTTTTTGTCCCGTATTTCTTCTTTCCTAAATTGTCTTTGCCAGGTGACCATTTAAAAGTGAGTAGAAACGTCCTGTCACACGAGAATAGCCTAATCAAAGGTATCTCATCATAGTATATTATGGAGAACAAAGTACCATCCAATCAGAATTTGTTATTGATTAACTTGCAGTTAGTGAAGGCGGAGAGCACGGAGTAGACGCGACGAGGATCTCCAAAAAGATTTTATCAAGTTATTGTGCGCAGTAAGTTGTGAAAAAGTCAACGTCTTATCGTGTTCAATGACCAGGGCTGGGCGGGTTACTTTTAAATGTCTTTCACTACAGATAACAAAATACATGCTTTAAAAAGTCATTTGTAACGTATTTCGTTACTTTACTCAAGTTTAGTAACTTGAATACTAAATACTTTAGAATACTTTGGAATCCTAATAAGTGTGGAACAAACACAAAAAAGATAATTGCAAGTTTTTATCTCACAATTCTGACTTTTTCCCTCAGAATTGCGTGATATAAAGTTGCAATTGTGAGTTATAAAGTCAGAATTATGAGATATAAACTCACAATATTGAGAAAAGTCAAAAATATGACATTTAACTCACATACTAAATTTAAATAAGTTTAAATCTCGCAATTCTGAGAAAAAGAAGTCAGAACTGTGAAATGCAAACTCACAATTGTGAGGAGAAAAAACAAATTGTGAGAAAAAGTAGCAGTGACGAGTGAATTATAAAATGACTCACAAAACATGAAAACAGTCGTGGATCATCAGGTCATGACAGGACAGTTAAGTTGACAGTTGGGCAATTCTTTTATAAATTCAGTCATTTTGTCTTGTTCAGGACAGAACTAAATAAAAATAACATTTTTATGATCCCTCTTAAAAGTATTAAAATGTTGATGAAACTTAACTCCTCTTTTTCAGACGGTCAGAGTCAGAGAATCACCAATTGCTGTTTAAATGACATTAAAACTCAAAGTAATCACTTTGGTAATCTAAAACACTTTTCAGATGTAACTGTAATCTGATTACCACCCATTTAAAATGTAACTGTAATGAAATACAGTTACTCAAATTTTGTTTTTTAAATACGTAACTAAGTTAATTTCGTTACTCTCCAACCCTGTCAATGACACACAAGAAGTGCTCTCACATAAATACAGTCGGTTATGGTTTAAGTTAACGTACACAGCATGGTGAAAACTGTGTGATATGTAAAGTAAAGTGACAGCAGCCTACAATACCAGTCTGTGTCATTAAAGTTACTCAGGGCCTAAAATTAACACACCAAATGCAAGTAAAAATCAGTGTTGGCGAGTGTATTAAACTGCGTCAGTGTCCAGATGGCCGGTGACATTTTTATTAATTCTAACAATGCCGTGTGAACGACGCTCTGTACAGCTGACAGTCAGTGCTTCATCATCACGAAAGTTTAAGCCTTTCTACTGTAAATATTCAAGCGCTACGCGAAAGGGAGCGCGGGAGGTTCAACATCCGAAGCGCGTTCCCTGAAAGCCGTTGTCAGACACCGCGCAAATACTAAGTTGAACTCTCTTTCATGCCTTCCTGTGCTTGACCGGACAAATTCACCCAAAATTATGTCAAAAAATGCGAGAATCCCAGGAAACATAATCAGTTGAGAAAGAAAATGCATGATCCGTGCATGCATTCGCTCTTAAAGTGACAGCATCATAATTTCTGTACCAGAAAATGACTGTTTATTTCATTTGTATCTTTGTTTTATTATATTTATTTGTGCTATTGCTTGTAATTTGATTATTTGTTCTTATTTTATTACCGACTGTTTACTTGCCTTTAAAATGTAGGCTTTTAAAATGATATTAGCTGTGGTGTCGAAATTGGAATAGAGGATTGTAAATTTTCACTAGCATCTCAAATATACAGTCAAAACTGCCTGTTTTCGTTTCATGGCTGGTAAAAAAATAGTTTTGGCCGGTAAATTCTCTTAAGTCAGCAACCATTGGCAGGTGTGGCAAAAAGTTAGTTTTAGGCCCTGATGTTACTCAAACAGGAGGGTGTAGGGGGGTCCTGTCCATCCCGTCCCATATTCCACCATGAGAAATCTGGTCACCCTAGTGAACTGTGATAAATAAACCCGGGGTCAAATTCAAGTCGTGATGTATTTGGCAAAGATAACAGGTACTGCATACAAGTAACAGGTAACTGGAGAAAAAAAAACAAAAGAGTGAAACAATTCAGATCTGGCGTGAAACTGAAATGCAAATCCACAAAAGCCTCTGATTTCGATTTTCAAGCAATGCTATTCTCCCAGATTTACGGAAGCAAAAGTCAATTTTCTTTAAAAGGCCACCTCTGTTTTTGAAACCCACAACACTTTTGTGTCCTAAAATAAAGCATGCAGTGACTAATATGTAATATTCTGTTTCTACATCAACAAGCTATAGTATCTACTGTATCTATAGAATAGTAACTATAGAGCATTTGGTTTTCTACAGATTCGAAAGGGCATCCAAAACAAGTTTTTAATAATTGATCATCAAATTACATAGAAAAATGAGTCTAGAAATATGTAGTGGTGCACATTGAACAAGAGTTCATAGCCAGGTTGATTTAAAAAAAACAAAACAAAACAAAAGAATAAAGAATAAACAGACAGAATATTAATGATCAAGAGGTTGTGGAAAATCAAATGCTCCATCAACTAGATATGTGCTCTGTCTGCTTACCCTTGTACACGGCTTTTCTTCTGTTCCAGCTGCGCTCTGATGTTCTCCAGCTTCAGAGGACTGGGGATAAAACCAATCTCACAGCCTTCTTTCACCAGCCTCCCAATCCACCAGTCATTATTAAACTTCTGCATATGGAGCGGAGAAAGGACAAAAGAAATAAAAGCTTGGAAAATTTTTTATCCCCTCTTAGCATTTGACCAATGATACCAGCTTTAGTAATGAATTTTGACTTGATTTTTTCTTTATTCTTTATGACCCGTTCATTAATGTGACACCAGGTCACAGTACCTCTTTGATGTGCAGGAAGTCTTTTGCATCGAATGAGATGGCAGTTCCTGGCACAGGTACATCTTCATCCAGCGCACCGCAGTAACTGACATTTGTCTTCACGGCAAAGGCCACCGCTTTGGCCTGGAATTGGGGGAAAGTTACTTTCAAAAGAAATGCATTAAACTTGAAATTATATGTTGACTATGATACACTCCATGTATTAATACTTTGCCTCCTAACCACTGTGCCATGGCACACTAGTGTGGGAAAAATTCCAAAAATTAAGTAAAAATAAATACGACAAATAAGAATATTTCAGGCTGAAACCTCATATCTGTATATTTCGTCATTTTTATGTCATAAAAGTAATGCTATTGCTCATCCTTTACGTCTGTATGTGTGTTTTTACAAATATTTAAAAGAGGTTGTGACTAAACGTCATAACTCCATTGGATCCTAAAACTGTCAGTCAAACCTCGTAACTCCGCCCCGCCTCCAAAATCACACAGTTTGTGACTTTAAATGTATGAAACTACCTATGAAGCGTTCAAACTTTCATAAGCAAGCTTTTGAGACATGGAAGCTGCTCTTTAAACATAATTTTTCTCCTTAAATCATTTTGAATAATCAATATATTATCAGCTCGTAGATCCATTTTCTTTCCTGATTGGTTTAATAAGGGCATTGTTTTTGTTTCAGACTTTAGTGGAGACTAATATAAAGATTTTATTGAACTATGTAGTATAAATGCATTAAGCTTACAAAGGCTATCATTTCTAATTTGTTGTTCTGGGTGAAATCTTATAAATTAATCTGTAATTTGAGTTTGAATATCTATTTATACAATATCTTGGATGTTAAAAATACAAATCAGCTTTTAAGAAACTTTATCACTGCTAGTAATAATTCGCTGTATTAATGGGAAATGGTAAGCACTTTTCACAAATATTACATTTCATAAGGTATGGACAGTTTTTGTGTAATAATTAAATAAAATAAGTCCATTTAAAAATTATTTATCATTATTACCTCAGTAATAATCCTTTTAATAAATCCTTTTGCCAAGCAGAGGAAGAAATGCTTTTGATTTAGTTATAATTGTCATCACTTCAGAAAATCTCCTCCAACAAAAAAGCTTTGAAAACATCCCATATTATAGAACAATTTTTATGTAAATAGTATTTTTTATTTTTTTTTTTTATTTCTTTAAATCCCCACATGAACATGTAATTGTTCTGTATTATCTCTTTTATAATTTATAGTTGGGAGATCTCTGCTTGTTTGCAGTGCAAGGGTGAGTAAGAACTGATGTTTGAGTAAGTACATCATTTTCTTTCCTCAAGAAAAACTATGCCCATGTTTTTTTTTTTGTATTCGAAGAGCGGCGAAGAGTCTTTGCCGCCTAAGTTGGAGCAAATATACTGTACTGTTTTAAATATCCTGTTCATGTTTTGTATCATGGTGAGATTTTGATGACGAGATTTCAACAAGAAAACTGAACGGCCACATAGCTGCAATAAACTTTAGTTTATATCCTGTACGTCGATAATAACGAAATGCGATGTACAAACTGCCTCACATGTGACTGTTTCAGTGGTTAAAACGCTGGTTAAAAACCTCGTAACTCCATTTAAGCTTGATTTTCATAAAATGTTAATATTATAATGACTCGTACACATGTTTATAAAGCCACAATACCAACTTCGATGGCAACAACAAACATCATACTATGTCCTTATTGTGTTCCTACCAGTTTCACATTAAATGTACATACTACTTTTAATATAACATCTAGTTTTAACATGCAATTTGAAGCGATGCATGTTTGTGTAATTTCTTATATAGCGGTGTGCCGTGGGATTTTTTACTTATCAAAACTGTGCCTTGGCAAAAAAAGGTTGGGAAACACTGTATTAATATTTAGTAAGTGTGATTTGTGTCTGTCCTGACCTTTGCCCTCTCCAGCTGCTGTGCTGCCTGCTGTTCTCGCTCCTGCCGGCCCTGACTACCCCCCTCCGGCCTCTCCTCCTCCAACGACACATCTGAATCAGACGGCCTGCTAGTGTAGGAATCAGCTGAACCCTGCAAACAGAAGGCACATACTACATTACTTACATGCATGCAGTCTAGTAAATGACATTTTCCTTGCTTAGTCTACCCAGAGCACTTATGAAAACCCCAAAAATGGGTAGTTCTGAAATATCAGCTCAATGACACGTCTATCTATTCAGTATTCAGATACTTAATGTGCCCTGATGAAAGGCAGTCTGAAATATGCCACTATGTGGAACCAATCATAAGGACAGTTACATACAGAAGTCTTAAAGGTACAGTATCAAAAACTGTAGCTCAATGAGTAGAATATAGCAGTAGCAACGCCAAGGTCATGGATTCGATTCCCAGGGAAATCAAATGTGTATCTTGAATTCAGTGTAAGTTGTTTTGGATAAAAGCGTCTGCCGAATGTAAAATGTTTAATTCTATAGTTCAGAGTCAGGATGGAATATTGTCACGTAAGACTGAATAATGTTTGTTTTGAAACCTTGAATAACCTTGAATTGGACAGCTGTACAAAAAGAGGAAAAAAGAGTGACTAAGAAAAAAGAGACTTACCTGAAACCATCTCTCCTGCCTATTGCAGAAATACATTTTGACATTCGACCACATTTGTGTATTAAAAACAAGATCAGACCCCCTACACTGTAAATATTATTGTAAATTTTAATGGTAAAAGTCTGTAAAAATGCTACTGCTTATTGGTTAATGTTATACTCTAAAAAAAAATGCTGGTTTAAAAACAACCCAAATTGGGTTGAAAATGGACAAACTCCACGATTGGGTTGTTTTAACCCAGTGGTTGGGTTAAATGTTTGTCCAACCAGCTGGGTAAAATGTTTGTCCAACCAGCTGGGTAGTTTTATTTAATCCAACTATTGTTTAAAAATTAATGTATTGCTTGCTTAAAATGAACAGAAAGTATGTTGGAAAGTTACATTTATTAATATGTTTAATAAATGAACATTTATTAATAAGTTCAATTAAATAATAACTAAACATTTATTAAATTGCTTATTAATAAATGTTCACCTTTTGATTATTATTGTTGCCTCTAGTAATTATGTGTCTGATTTTTAATTTCCAACCTATTTTGGGTTCATATAGTAATTTTTAAACAATAGTTGGGTTAAATAAAACTTCCCAGCACGTTGGGCAAACATTTAACTCAACCGCTGGGTTTGTCCATTTTCAACCCAACTTGTGTTGTTTTTAACCCAGTGTAAGTTTCTATAGTCGATACGGTTCTTAGCAGTTATGTTACATCTTATGCTGTTAAATGTTTAGTGTCATGTTTGTTTCCATGATTGTGTTTGGCAAGTTATATACTTGTATTTACCTCAGTTAGTAAAAACAGACAGACTGTAGTACTTTCATTTAGAATTAAAGTTGTTTTTTTTTTACTGCGGTCATCTGTAAATGTTAAAATGTTGCCACACTTTATTTTTAACAGTAAAGTTCTGTCAATCACAGCTGCCATTTTTTTTTTTTTTTATGTAAATTTCCCTTTTTTTTTTTTACAGTGCCTTGAACCATCATCCGTGCTCATTATGCACATTGGTCTGGTCTGCTGGATTTTCCTTGCGTCTGTGATTCTCATGTTTGCCAATTCAGACCGCCGCAAACACAGGTCAGCAAAAAACCCACCTGTACCTAAATTAACTAGACGGAGCTGTCACCCAGAGAGATACACGCTCCTTAAGCAAACACAAAAATACACCTGTGAGCTGAAGGTAAACTATGGCAAGCCGTTTTGACTTTTATTCATTTTCAGGATATGAACTTGTGATATCAACAATTACATTTTCACTAGTTAAAATTGTTGATATCAAGAATTGTATTTTTACTAGTGAAATCTCGCCATAGGCTGCCATTCAAATTCAATTGTTGATATCAAGAATTCATTTCTTACTAGTTGAAATTACAGTTTCACATTTCAGAAATACAATTCTTACTAGTAAAAATGCAAATTTCTGATATCAATTACATTGTTACTAGTGCAAATGTCTATTCTTGATATCAACAATTGAATTGCTACTAGTAAAAATAATCATTTCTGATATCTGAAAATGAATTCCTGAAATCAATATCATTTCTGATATCTAAAACGGCTTTCTTACTAGTAACAATCACATTCATGATATCAGAAATGAACATTTTTACTAGTAGCAACTCAATTGTTGATATTGTGGACATCGTTTTATGGATAAACATCAGTCGTCACATATTTTTGTATATTGTAATAATTGATTTTTGAACATTCACAGGGGTAAATGAACTGAGAAATCAACTTCCTTGAGCTTTTGATATATAAGAGATCATCATACTATAAGTATATCCTGTAAGTTTCAGAACTGAAAACTTCCTTGTTAGTCCAAAAACAGCTTTTATTGACACCAGGCCCAGCGAACGACTCGTGCGAAACGAAAATCAACGCCTACTTCATCATTGCAACTTTGGCTCCACCCACTGGCGTGTTAGTGAGGAGCGATACAGGATGGACTACAAATAACATTACCTTCCAAAGGATCCTAATGCTAGGAATGTGGTTATTTTCTTTAATTTCAACAATGTGAATGTCTCAGTTGAGCTTTATTTATTTGTATGCAGTACATTTCACTGTGGATTCTTTGGTGAATCAATCGCATTTCGGCACAGGATTTGCAAACACTTTTACATGACGGATTTGTCAGTACTGCCACAAACATGTATTCTAATGCTTGATCTGTTATTTCTGATTTGTAATGGTTCATGTACAGTCACTAAATACAGTGACTAAATGGTCAACGTCACATTGTTTCTCTTAGTAGGATGAAAATAATCTGTAACCTGTGAGTAAATTATACATTGAAAACGATCAAAGAACGCTCCCTTTGCAATCACTGGAGCTGTCAATCAAGTTGACTGAGTTCTGGTCTTGCACCAAAACGCCTGTAATAATCAACAAATCTCTTATTTAGAGTGTGTTTGCACCAGTAGTTATGATGAAAGCATTCATTAGTGTGCAGAAATTGAGTTGCATGTGATCGGCTACAATGTTCATCACTGCAACCTTTCATGATGTGATCTAAATAATGCCTTAGATTTAAATATAATGCTATAATCAAACACTTTTCTCGGTTTGAGCTGTAACAGTAAAAGTTTTTGAGAGTTAAACATGTAACAAAGGTTTTAGCCAATCACAGCAGTGGGCGTTTACACTGAAGTCCCGTAGCAGACACGCCCCTTGAGCTGAAATCAGGGTTGGAAAAACGTTTTCTAAACGTTTTCTAAACGTTGTTTCTAAATTAAGAGTTTTTTTAATGTAAAAATGATACTAACATTATAAGTTCACCACAGTGAACATTATAAAACAATAAAACAATGCATTTCATGACTCCTTTAAACCACAGTATGCAGTAAAATGACTGTGATTCCTACCTTGAGGCATCTGTCACTGTCTGAGACAAATATAAACATACTGAATCCTAAAATAGGAGTAACAGGCTATGAAACAATCTTTAACAACACCAATTATCTTCCAAACAAGAACTATAAAGTCTAATTTTGAGCTTCCAAAACCTATTTCTGCCGAACATTCATTTCAACAACGTTTCCATCATCCATCAGTTGTGAGAAAGTTCTTTATTACTTCCGCATCTTTGACAACAAACTACTCTAAATAGTAAAAAGTCTTCAAGAGTACAAACACAGACCCTAGGAAGTCCTTTCAACATATCCAGATAGATTTAAGCATACATACCTTCACCGCTGGCTTCTCAGGACCATGAAAAACTTCACAATACACAACCTGAACATTTTCACCTGAAATCTGCATAAAGTCCTCAGACGGCTCCATGACGTTCAAGAGAGAAGCACCTGATCCCTATCAGCTGTACACCGTTGGCATTCACACTTTCCCCCTTTAAGATAATAAAGAAGATCCAACCAGCAAGTACATAGTCCTCTAATTAATGAGAGATACTGCTCAAAGTGAAGTGAAGCTGGGAAGCTGTATTCTGTTAATCCAATTTGGAAACAACATTAGCTCAAGTCAGTGAAAAGAATGATCGGGTCAATATCGCATTAGAGAGAGAGCAAGAGAGAGAGCGAAAAAGCCTCGCAGTCGGCTAAAAAAATTCAGCACGCTGCCTATGGCGAAACACTTTTTCCCTGAAGGCAGCCGCTCGACACAAGCTTACTTCAGCAGGGACCCAATTGCGGCCGGTGAGTCCAATCACAAAACGCCTGATTCGGGAAACAAAAAATGCACAAGTTTGCTTATCTTTCGCCGCAGAAGTGATGATTGTGAGCAAAAAACGAAAATTCGAATGAATGGCTTTCATCCTCGATTTTGACGAGATAAGTCTTTTTTGCTGAAGAATGACTTTGGAGGGTCTGTACAGATTCGTGTGTAACATCACGAAAAGGCCCAAAATGAAGTTAAGTTTTTTATTAAGCTTTATAGCCACAATTCAACTGGGTTTGCAATGCAAAGCGCAGCGAATGTGGTTCGGATGGGTCTGTATTTGAGTAGTAAACAAATGTAAATTCTCCCAGACATCAATTTTGAAGTATATCGGTCATATGAACACTGACTAACAACTTGTACAAATTTCTTGAAAGTGAAATTTTTGGTAACGGGTCCAATTCTCACTAAGTTGCTCATTAGCAAAGGCTGTTTATTAGTACTTATAAAGTACACAGTAAAAAAGAATTGTCAAAAAGTTACCTGGTTGCCTTAAAATGTTGAGTTCATTGAAATGAAAAATTTGAGTTGATACAATGAAGGCGATTGGATTCGTCAACAGAAACTCAAATGTTATGTTATCTGAGCCACATTAATTATTGAAGTTGATATGACAAAAAAAAAATTATATATATATTTATAATAATATATGGTTACACTTTATTTTAAGGTGTCAGTGTTACACTGTAATTATACATTTAAGTATTGAGTAATAACAATTAACTACATGTACTTACTATAGGGTTACGGTTTGGTTTAGGGTTAATCGCATGTAATTAAGCATAATTTCTAGTTATTAATATATGTAACATGTGTAACAATGACACTGTAAAATAAAGTGTTACCTAATATATTTATATTTAAAGTGTTTTAATGCCATGGCCACATTCTACAATACTTTAACTTAAAAACTACCTTACTAACTATTAATAAGCAGTAATTAGGAGTTTATTAAGGCAAAATTGAATCGAATTTTTAAATTTTATGAAAACGTTATATGTTAACGCTGACTAAATGCACACACAGTGTTCATTGACAAAAACACAGGAACCTGATTATGGTCTGTATCTTAAATAGATGGTCTTTATACATAAACACATCTGATGGGAGTTAAGAGTGGGATCTATGGACACACACACACAATTCCTGATAGCTTTTCCAGATTTCATTTCAAGGCATTCAAGTGGGGCACCTAAGCCATGTGACTCATTACATTCTACACCTCAGCAAGAAACGGCTCTGCCCCTTTAACAGCCAGACAGTAAATGAAGCTTTACCTATATGATAACACCTTAAACATTTTCAACCTTAAAAAGAGATCAGACCGGTCCTACAAAGAATAGAAAGCCATAAATATATATATATATAAAAACTGAAAAATGAATGAGAGACATGCTATTTTTTTTTTTTTACTGTAGCATTCTTTAAACACGCCGTATGGAATAGGAGTGAACGTTCAATGGGAATGCGTGCTATTAACAACACATACAGAAAGACACACACACACACACACACCAGCCTCTGATGAACATCTCCCAATAGTACACCCACGGAGATCGGTGGGCTGCATCTCAGAAAATCATGGTACACTGAGTCTCGCAGGCCCTGTATGTGCAGCACAGCTGAGCCAGTGCTCGGCGCACACACACGAGCGCGCTCACGCACGCACACATATAGCCAGTGGGAAAACACTATATATAGCCGTAGCCAATTCCGATCGCGAGAAAAATAACTCACCGCCTCCGAGTCTTCAAATCCATGCAGGTACAAATTGTCATACATGGAGGTTTGCTATTCCAAAGAGGTCCTCTTGAAGAATAGAGAAAAAAAAAGAGAGGAGGAGGAGGTGGTGGAGATGGAGAGAGAGAGAGAGAGAGAGAAAGAGGGGGGGAGGAGGAGGAGGAGGAAGAGGAGGAGGGAGCCTCCACCACAAAAAAAGAATCGATGGGGGGATGACGATCCCCTCGCTCCACAGAGGAAGAACAAGAAGGGGGGAAAAAAAAAGATGCCTCACGAGAGAGGATGGAGAGAGAGAGAGAAAGAGGGAAAGCAGGCCTGTGCAGACGGCTCGGCCTGCAGGATGGAGTGGATCCCTCGTTCAGCCTCCAGTTCTCTCACATCCTCAGGCAGGGAGAAGCTTCCCAACGGCTCACTGACGCGGATGTTTCATCATCTCTCAGCAACACGCTCACACACACACGGCACGGCGCTGCTCCCCGCATCAGAGAGGGAGAGAGGGAGGGTAAGGCAGAAAGAGAGAGAGAGAACCCTTCCTCAATCTCGGGATGATGACACAGTTGACCAGCTGCGTGCTGATTGGTCGAGCAGCCTTCTAGTCAGAGCTGCTGCTGACGTGTGTTCTCCTTGACTGTGAACGCTGGTATGAGAGAGAGAGAGAGAGAGAGAGAGAAAGAGAGAGAGAGAGAGAGAGAGAGAGAGAGAGAGAGAGAGAGAGAGAGCCTCCCTCGGCCTCTTTCATTCTCTTTTTCCTTTTGAATGTACAGTCAGTTTTTCTCCAGTATGTTCCACTTTATGATCCTCATTTCATCATTATTCTGCACTGTTAAAACGTTGTTGTTGTTTTTTATCTTTACAATCTAAGCCATGGTATTTTCTTACATATTTTTAAATCTTTAAATAACACAGATTTAAATAGTATATATATATTTATATACACTCAACGGCCACTTTATTAGGTACATCTTGCTACTAGTATTGGGTTTGACCCCCATTTTGCCTCCAGAATTGCCTTAATTCTTCACGGCATAGATTCAATAAAGTGCTGGAAACATTCCTCAGAGGTTTTGCTCTATATCGTCATGATGGCATCACACAGTTGCTGGAGATTTGTACTCTATTGAAGTGGTTCTCAAACTTTTTGAAGCTGAAGCATTTCTGCGTACCCCATCTCTTCCACTTAGACTGCAGTCACACCTTTTCCATTAAAGGTGCAATATGTAAAATTTTTGCGGGAAAATATCCAAAAACCACTAGGCCAGTGTTATATATTTTGTTCAGTTGAGTACTTACTATATCCCAAATGTTTCCAACTCTTTGAGAAAATTGCAATTTTAACCAAGGATTTGGGACGTGTGTGGGAATATCCTGTCAGCGACGTCATATCCACGTTACCCTCGGTTTCCGCTTTTACTGCTGTAGAAACCATGACAACACGGTCTCATGGACAAATGGGGAAATAGTAGTTGTAGCGTCTATCGAGCAACTAGCTTGTTTCGCGCAGTCGTTATGGAACACAATTATTCTGTCCCGTTTGTTGCTGGTTCTGTCAACAAACACAAGTCCCGTAAACGTCAACGTCAACCAAATGACCCAAGAAGATTTTGGAAATAAAACGAGGATCAACATCGGTGTCGCATTTCCTAAATGGAGAGAACTGCGCAACAAACTTCAACTAGACAGAGACGTCGATCTCGCGTGTGTTTTAATAGACCGGTGAGGAACTATCTGATTCCTTTACTGACAGAAAACTTGTGATTATTATATCGATCAACAGTGTTCGTCTTGTTGTTTGAATGTCTTGTTCTTGTTTCTGCATTTGATGTGAAAAATGGTGAGATGACGTTCACTATGTTATGAACTGTTGGCTGTAATTTAGTTTTAGTGAAATACTGTCACAAATGTGTCAAAACTGCGAATGAGTTTCATTCTGTACAGTAATGTTTGTTAAGGACAGCGTTATTGTGATTTGAGATTAGTTTGACATCACCAGACACTTCACCTGACGTGATGAACAATGTGAATTAATACAGTGTGTGTTACACATAAATATGAACCAGCCTTTTTGCAAATGATGTGGTACGTTCAACTTTTACTATGATTGTTTTGAACACATAATCGTTTTCACACCAATGAATTGGACAAACGCAGTAACATCTAAGACAACCAATTCAGTGTTAAACCTTGCTTTACTTGCGGCGAATTCATTATAATGAAATAAAATCAAGTGAAACATTTATAAAACTACTACTTTACATCATCCATGAACATGATATATGATTCCCATCTGATTGATTTAAATGAGCGGTGGAGTTGAAGACGACAGTTCCCTTAATTCAAGCTACGCCGTTGTTGTTGTTGTTTTGATTGTACGCCCTCTAGTGGCCAACAACTTTACATATTGCACCTTTAAGGGACAGTAGTTGCCCCCTTAAAGTGATTTTGCAGTGTATTTTTTTTACCTTTATAAATACCTTTTTAAAATAAATGTTTTGAACAAAAAAGGGTTAATAGAGAAATATGCAATGACGGCAAAAATGAAGCGATCATTTTAAATATTACACTAAAACCACCAGTAGGTGGCGGTCAGTCACTGTGTTAATGAGCGAGTCATTTATTAATCTATTCAGAAATGAAGCAAGTGGCTGCATCGATGAAGGAGTCATTGAACTATTATTATTTTATTATTATTAATTATTATTATTACTACATATGAAGTATTATTTCGTTGCAATTTTGAGCAAACGACACTGAATATTAAAATGTTTATCACTTAATATTACCCTTTTCTGCTGAACTGTTATATAAAATCAATGTCACATTTGCAATCGTATGGATATTTGGGGAAAAAATTGCATTCTCGAAGAGAGTTTGAGTCTTAACTCGATCTCTATGCACAGCCTGTGTTTGTAGGCTATTTGTTCTTCATGCTTGTAAGTGCTAAATCCCACTTTTACAAAGACACGTTGTCGAGAATAGTATTAATATAGCGTGGTTTACTAAGGGTGCGTTCACACTTGTCATGTTTAGTTCGATTAAAACGAACCCTGGTGCGATTGCTCAGTTAGTGCGGTTCATATGTGAACGCTGCCATCCGAACCCTGGTGCGCATCAAACAAGCGGACAGAGACCGCTAAAAAGACGGGTCTCGGTCCGCTTACAAACGAACTCTGGTGCGGTTCGGTTGATATATGAACGCAACACGGACCAAAGACATGTAAACGAACCAAAAACAGGACGTGATGTCACAAGATGCGACGCTACAAGTCAGCTGATTTGACGACGCGGAAAGATCGGCGTGTCCAAAATGAGTCGAGGGCAAACGTGGAGCAACGAGGAGGTGAAGTTTCTGTTTCTGTGAACAACAGAGGAAATCCTGCTGCTGTTTTGAATGTTTTGAACATTTCATGAGCTCTTCGTGAGTTCTCAGCTGGTAAAAATAAAGCATATGTACACGTATAAAATGA